>BQNB010173762.1:0-13327 GCA_026074375.1 Tanacetum coccineum
ATCTTGTGTTATTGATCTGAGAAGTAACACGCCCCGGACCCTTATTCCGCTGCGACCCAATTTGGGGGTGTTACAAATGGAACCATTTGCGAATGGTGAAATTAGTAACCTGAATAAAAGTACATACATGAAGGCGTCGATAAATGAGTAGAAGAAGCTTTGCAAATATCAGAATGGCTAAACTATTGCCCTTTCTAAATTCAATAAACAATCTTAGGTAAAAGGAATGAACCACCTAGCAAACTACTACATTACTAGTAAATATGAGCTTAAATGACCACCACATGTTTCCATCAGTATATCATTATTTCTTTGCAAATCCTACTTCTATATGTAAAAGTGAAACAACTAAATAGTCCTAAAACTATGTCATTTCTAAAGTAGACATTATAGGGGTGTTTGTTTCTGCCTATAAAGCCAGCTTATAGCTTATTTGATTTTAAGGTAAAAATAAATTCACCAATACGATTCACAAAAAAACTATTTTTAATAAAAACTAAACCTTTTTCTGATTTTTTTAACGCTGATCTTTTATCTTCTTTGTACTCATCTTTCGGTCTTCGTCAAAACCCGACTCGGATACGGAGACGTATCAACAGCTGCGACAGGTCACGCACCAAAATAACTATGCAACGGCCGTGTTGACATTTGGAAATGTGTTGAAAACCTGTCACATTCAAACCTGTCACACACCTTAACTCGTGCTTGATTTTTGTCACCATAGTGACTCCAAATACAAAAGAGAAACTATATAGCGGGCTTATGGTGTACATGGTTTTGGGCTTACGTTTCAGAAGCTCACTTAACTTGGCTTATTTTGAAAATTTTAGGTATAAACTCATTGTGATCTAATAAGCTTATATAAGCCAAAAAGTGTCAAAATAAACCACAAAAAGTGAGCTAGTGAACCATAAGCCAAAAAGCACAAATAAGATTAAACAAACACTCCCATAATCTAAAACTGAAATTTGCAATAAAAAACAAAAGCATTAAAATGGGTTATCACAAATTGACCTAAAAAGGCAGGCTTGGAGCGTATGTGGCTTTCGACTTATGTTTCATAAGGTCACTTTACGTGGCTTATTTTGAATCTTTCAGGCTTATATAAGCTCATTATGTGCAACATATGGGCTGATTATTTTTTGTAAGGCCTTTGAGCTTATCACAAACACCAGGGCTGTTTGTTTTGGCTTATATAGCTGGCTTACGACTTATTTGGCTTTGGGTTTATGTTTCATAAGCTCATTTTTGTGGCTTATTTTGAAACTTTTATGAGCTTATGTTTCATAAGCCTATTATGACATAAAAGACATGTAAGCCTAAAACTAAATAAGCCATAAGCTTGATATATAAACTTAAATAAACACCCCGCTTACACTACACAGATAATCATATTCAAGATTAAAAAAACTAAAAACTAATCTCTAATCAAAACCATATTTACAAACACCAATTAAGAATAACATGACCACACAAATTAAACAACAATTTGTAAAATCAAACACAAATTAAGTAGTAATTAAAAAAGGAGGTTTTATCACCTGACTAAAGATTATGGACTCATTTTTTGCTAACTATGAATCCCTCTAGTAGCTTAGCCCTTTTCTAAACCCTCAGCACCTGCAAAAATAGGGAGAACACGGTTGATAGATTAATGAATTAAAACAAAATAAAAATTGTAACAACAACCTAAATCAAACAACAATCTAGATTCAAAGATAATCACTTATATGCAATCAAAAGATATGTGGGATTTTTTAGAGAAATGTTGTTGTGTGTGTTTTTAGAGAGATGTGACAGAGAGAGTTATGGGAGGCTGGGAAGAATCAAGAGAGAAAGATATGATACGGTGGAGAGGGGCAATGAGTCATGAAGCTTGGAGACATGTGTTCTAGAAAGAAAATGGGGCAACTAATTATGTGTGTGTTAGTAGAGTGTCAGTAAAAACGGGCGGGCTGCATTAAAGCTCAGGCGGGTTTGAGTTCCGGCGGTTTTGACGGACTCCCGGCAGGTTCCGGCGGGTCGAACCATGTTGGCATTAAATGCATTTACTTTGCACGCTTTCCGATTTCTAAGGATTGTTGTAGAATATCTTAACACATAAAAATGGGATTCGTTTAGAGTTTTAGAGAGAGAAAGAGGTGATTGGATAAACACTTAGAGAGACAAACAAAGAAGAGAATATTAGATTAACTATGTGAGAAAATGAACAACCAACACCCTCTCCATGTGTGGAGAGGGTATAAATACATCAACCTATAACCGGACATGGGCTTAGTCATGGGCTTTCCATGTGTCTTTGGCCCGGTTAGCTTACTAACATTACATATGATTAATCTATGAGCTACGACTATCTATATTGGAAGTGACCGATACTTTTTGTATTCCTAACAATCTCCCCCTATGGGAGGTCACTCTACTTTACAAAAACTTAAACCTAGCATACTATGCTTTGACTTTAGTCTTGAGCTTGTAGTCTTTAACTTCAATCTTTAACTTGTGAATTGATGTAGTGATCATTGACTTTAGGCTTTGACTTGTATCTTTAACTTAATATGAATGTGATTTAGAACTTCTTTGAGATCATCAACCAAGCATAATCTCTTATCATCATCTTGTGATCTTTTTCCTTCTTATGATCTTGTAACTTTTGGACCAACATGCTCATACTGTTGTTGTTTCTTGGTCTTAAAAGCTTGAATAAGACATCTTTCTTGAAATTCTTTAACTTTAACACTTCGTTACTTTATGGAGTATGTACAGTATCAACTTATTACTTTGCCTCTTCAAGAAAGACGTACGGTATCAGATTAGAGGAAGTCTTGAAACATGTACTTGAGCTTTCATGATGTTTTTATATATGTCGGTCAAGTATGAGCATGTGGTATTGGCTTTAACTTATCATCGAGAAACTGCTACCACCGTCAGGAAATCTACATAAATAGGTTGGTGATAAACAACATATATGGACGAAAGTGGCTTTGTCACTTCATCGAATACTGTTGTAACAACCACGGTTCCTCGTTATTCAGTATAAATATTGCCTCTGATCAGGTAGAATTCTGAAGAATCTCCTTGACAGGGTTTCATAGTTGCGCTAGCCGTTCTTATTACCAAAGCGTCTCAAAGCAGACAACACAGTAAGAGTGAACCGGTAAGTTACTATCTTCCTGATTAAGCCGTTAATTCGTGTTCAGCTTTCCTATGTCCAGATACCCTTGTGAGGCTTCCTATAGACATAAGATTGTTTAGAAAATTAGTCGGTGTGTCAAAATGAAAACGGTTTTTATGACACACTAATAGTTTTATCTTTTTCAAAATTTATTCGTCAGTTCATAAGCTGGACTGAATCGATATCCAGTATCACAAGTTCAATCCATATAGGATCTCACAAGTCACCTACCAAGAGCTTGTTTGATGTTGGCTCAAGCAGGATTTCCATCTTTACTATGAATACTTAAGTATCACTCGGATGTTCTTGCAGAATCACAAGGATAATACGTAAGACTCTTTATACATATTACTTGTTTTTCACATTGTGTGAATTAGCAAGCATAATTTTGACAAGTGTCCTAATGAGATTTATGGATGATCTCTTTTGGATCTAGACTCAATAGTGCGCTTTAGTTTTAGTGATCGGAGGCTGGAGCAGACTGCCACCTTTTCAATACCAACTAACTCGAAGTGAGAAAGTTGATAGAAATGCATGTAATCTTCGTGAGAAATGAAACAAAAATCTTTTGAGAGCTTCTGAGTGGCTAAGGAGGGTTGTGCATTGCATCACTGGGTCCATGATGTCAGTCTTCAATGTCAGCAATCATCTTTGTGATTCTAGACAGCAAATGTATTGACCCGGTTTTTGCTTAAGTGTAAGGAGGGCTTCTTTCTTTTTACCATTTATCTTAACTTTTCTTTTTAACTCTTCAACCCCTTCAGCGCTTATCGAGACTTCATAACTAGTACCTTGTTGGGTTTGTTCCAGTACTAGCTCCATCTCAGTCGACACTTTTCCCTTAATCTCACTTTACTCCTTTTTTCATACCTAAGGACTTCTACACTATCTAGTGGAATATCCCTAGGTAGATCCTTCTAGTTCTAGCTGGATCATGGGAATGGATACCTAAACTTAACCACCTTATAACTCCGATACAGTAATTTTAATGGTCGGTCTTTAGCACTTCCACATTTCAGCCATCATTTAACCATTTTCTCCCTCTTCATATGTGCATCAATTAATCAAAAGATTTTAGCACATATATGGGAAAGAGTACACTTGTGATCATAAAAATCTTATTATTAGCTATATATTTTAATCACATTTTCTCCCTTTATCAAAAATGTCAAATCTCTTGATATTTTGGATATCAATTGATTCAAATATTCATGGTTTCGGGGAAAAGATGTCCAATTATTAACAAGCCAATTATTGGAACATATTAATGCTCCCCCTCAAATTATGAGGGTATTATATGGTGTTTGAGTATGTTAATTTGAAATTTTTTGAATTTACTAAGAAATTCTTGAAAGTTCATACTCAAACACTATATATGCATAATTGTTAAGTCTACACTACATATATACATATTCACAAGTTTATAAAATATACAAAATGACCTTATGATGACGAACACAATATGACCAAGTCATTTTGTTCGTTGAAGTAGCCAGAGGTCAGTTCCATAGTGTCTCCTACCAATAAACTTTTTGAGGCTCCTCGTCATCCTTCTTTCTTTCAGCTACTTGTCAATCGTCTTGATCATGATATTAGCTATTTTCTTTTCCAATGTACTCCATCTTCTCTTTGGCATGTACTCTATTCAGATATTTTTTGTTATGTCATCTAGTGAAGTTCGAAGCCTAGTTAATGTCCTATCACTGAACTTGTAAAGTTCATCTGATCGCAACAACCTGTTTCTTCCATTGTTGTCAATATAAATGAATCCTTGAGGGTCTTGATATGGAGTGTATGGGTCCCTTTTCCTGATGCCAGATTTGGTAGTTTCTGGCTTGGTGACGTTGATCATTTACTGGTAACTTTTGACTCCCAGTTGAAGATCTTCGACTCGCTTCTGAATAACCAAGCGTATGGTGAACATTCTCAATGCTATTGCAAAGTTGGAAACATCATCGCCCGAGAGATTTATAAGCCGATTCTGAACAACAAAGAGAAGCATGTCTTCGAGGTCACTGATACGAAGACATGGAAAGTCGCCTTCCTTGAATATGTAAAGATCATTATTGGCTCTTCTTACTACAATCTCTTTTAGATACCCATACCCATGTTTCCTCATTACCTCGACAAGTATTAACAGCCAGAAAACGTGTCATAGAAGATACATCCATGTGTGGGATTGCAGGCCTCGTAGCATAAAACCCATAGAAGGTCTTATGATTTCTCCATCCATGTAATATTCCCCATAATGCCTGTTTATCAAGGCAACATTATCAGGAACCCAAATATTTTTAGAACCTATGTTCTTTCAATGCCTGGAAGATCATATTGAGAAGCCTTTGTCTTTGTAATAGAAGTTGTGTAGGTCATTATCAAAACTCCTCCTTACAGATACTTGAGATTATTGTTGAATAAGTAGTCATCTAGAACTTTTTAATGATTTCCACTCATAACTAAAGGTAGGGGTTTGGTAAGATCAAATGGATAGTCATCGCCTTCTGGATTTTCCTAATCAAGATTCTCTGATAAGGCTTTGCAACATTCTTCAAAGTCATACTCCAACTCAGCATAATTGGAACGAATGCCTTTGAGAAGTCTGAATGCTGGCCCTAGCAGGGTTTCTTGAGTTAGATTGGTGATTTTTAGGCCATTCATGATGTATGCAGAAAATTCTATAGGAGTGATCATAATTCATCAAAGGTCTTTGAGGTTTATCAGCAAAAGAGGCAAGAGTCAGTTTAACTATTTGTATTTTGTCCTTATTGTGAAGTCATGCCAACATCTAATAACAGAACAGTAGGTTCTTGAGGTTGTGTAGGTTTGGTGAACCAGTTACGTTTAAATGAAACCTTCCCCTTGGGTTCTTCATTATCATTACCCGGGTTCTCCTCTTGATCTTGTGGCATATCCGAATCTGCAACCTCAAACTCTGGTTCCTCTGACTGAACAGATTACCAGAAGATTTTGGTTGAGACTTGTCGCCTTTGGATGAGCCAGACTGTGATTCTTTAGCTTTAGGACCTTTTGTTGGTTTTTGGCATTCCTGCTAGTCTCTCTTCATCAACCTCAGTTCAAATTCCACCTAAAGGGGCTTTATTTTGTATCTTTGGTCCTTTTTTTTTGGCTTCTCTTCAATGAATACACTTTATCATAAGTGGAGAATAGAGTCTCGTAGAGATCATAAGATTTTATCAATCCTTCATAGCATTCTCTGTGTTCAGGAGCTGCCAGATATGATTCACTTTTATCCATTTTGTCGATAAGAATCTTCTTCAACTCAAATTCTATAAGCGTTGCAACAGCCTCATATGAAGATTGTGGTTGAGAAGACTCCTTGGCTAGAATAGCGTCTTCAAGTGACTCTTTAACCATCTTTTGGATCATTAGGGGGCAAAGTTAGACACTTCCTCTGGCAGAATCAAGGGCAGTTGAATTCTTGACGATTTGCTGCTGTGATCCTTGGCAGTGTAGTTACCCAAAAGGAAGTTCATGAATTCATCTCTTGTTTCTCCCATCCTTGAATCTAGATGATCATCAACTAAAGCTGTCACTTGAGTGTAGAAAGGATCCTTTTTGAGCTCAACAACTTCTTGTTCTAATGATGTGACTCTGTTGATTTGATTGGAAACTGATAACGAAGATCAGGAAAGTGTAGATGGAGGAATGTACTTCATTTGTTGTGTGTTGGTATGGATGTTGAATTATGTAAAGGAGGTAAGGTAATAATTTTGGGATGACGGTGGTGAATATTGGTAAGGCCTCGGTGATAACTAAGACAGGTACTATAAGTAGTGTGGGTATTTGTTGGTTTGGAACTTCATGATGGATGTGAACATCCATTGGAGAAATAATTTCTGCATCAGTATGGGGAATATCTAAAAAATTTAAGAATTTAGATGCCAAAGTCGATGTAGTGAGATAGCTAGGTGACTAGTACTAGTCAATACATCATTTTATGTGAATAGTAGAAAAGGTGTCACATGAGCATCTTCAATAATTGAGAGATCTCTAGATTTTCATTCCCTTATTGAACGTTAGTAATTTCAGTATTGGTACCCTCCTCTTGAATAAACCCTTTATCAGTATCAACTGGTTCATTTAGCCTTATATCCACATCATCGTATAGCTGACTGGTAGTATAATCCATCTCTTCATCTTTGTTACCTTCTGACTAGTAATCTTTGTTTCATCTTCATCATCAGAATCATTGGAAGGGGTTTTAACAAGCTCGTCCTTTACTTTTTCTTCATCATCTCCTATATCTACTTCATTTTCATCTTGATCACACTCAGAACCGATTCATTCTCATCAGTTTCATGCTCGGAATCAGATTCATTTTCATTTTCTCATTGGGTTTTATCATCATCACTGTCATTCTCTTGATCACTGTCTTCACCACTTGAGTCTTGTTCATTGTTGCTATCATCTTCATTATTTCCCTAAGATTCAGCTTCACTTTCAGATGAATCTTCTTCAATCACATTAGGAACCCTTGGTTTAACACCAGTTCCTTCATTTATGACAGAAGGTTTGATTTTGGCAGCACTTGGAGTAGTTTTGGTAATAGTACCAGAACCACTTGGATAAGTCTTATGAAAGTCCCTCATACTCTTCCTTCGAACTTCTTTAAACTGAGCTTCTTCAGTTAATGCCATATCAGAGAGCAACTTAATTCCTTTACCTCTAGCAACATCAACCTTTTCCTTCTTCTTAGACAATGGCATCTCAAGAGTTTCTCTTATAACAACACCTCTTGCTGGAGCCTTAGTAGACTTCTTTGCAGGTCTTTTTACTTTCTTTGACTTCCCCGTAGGTTTTTCAGGTGAAACTGGGACAGTAGTGAGTTAAGGAGAAGCTGGCTTCTTGAACTTTCACGCCTTCTTAGGAGGTGTAGCTCATGTATCATAGCCAAGATAAGTCTTCTAAGCTTTAGTTTCCTTCTTCTCAGGACTGGTCAATGATTTAGGAAGTATAGCACCATAGATTTATGTTGTTTCTTTTATAGAGACAAATCTTAAAGTGTTTATCAGATAGTCATCTCTGGAGGTGTGCATCCTGAACGTGTTTCTCCAGGAGACTGCCTTGTCTTGAGTAAGAAAGTAGTGAATGATAACTTTGGTGAATCGAGGGTAGTACATCCTCTCTTGCTTTTTATAGGCTCTGTTGTCAATCTGGTAAATGAAATCTTCCTATAGTAGTTCAACATAGTCTACATTCTTCTGATGGTACATACCCCAAAAGATTTGTGCTCTAGAAAGATGAAGCTTGTCAAGACCAGCTGTCTTTCTAGATAAACTTCTGTTAATGAGAGCAGCAAAGTTCTCCAAGGTTAATGCATGTGATCAACAACAACATCATTGAGTGAATTGATTTCCCCAGGTATGACCAAGTTCTTTTAAGAAAGACGCAATTTCTTCATCAGTAGGAAGTGCATCAAAGTCTTGACCCTGTACTCTAGGGTAAATCTTAAAGATATCTTTGAAGATTTCTAGAGTGAGTTTGAATCTCTTTCTTTTATCCATTTTGATCTATAGAAAGTGTCGTGCTTGTAAACTGAATCCCAGAATTGATGCATGTAAACTTCTGGAACATCTGCAGTGATGAGAAATGCAGAGTAGCATGGAGTGAGATCAAGAGCATCCGGAATGACTTGAAATGTAGGCTCTCTTTGTATCTTTCCAGGATTGAGTCTTTCGTTGCATTTTCCAATCTCAAGTCTTTTCTCCTTGGGAACAAGTTCAAGATCAAGTTTGCTTGTTGAGTAGTGATGGAAGACACGATTTTGCTAAGATTTGTCACATACAGTTCATATATAAGCAAATATATATCACTTAAAGACAATCTAGATCATGACGAATGATTATAGATGCAAGTCTGATTTACACTAGGAATTATGCACACAGATACCAAGCAAAATATTGACACACATAAGACCAGGAGAAACACATAATCATACAACACGCAAACTATAGGCAATTTATAAAAAATCTAAGGCAATCACTAAAGATTTCTAAGGAGAAATTAGACCTGAATTAATCACTAAGTGATAAGTTAAGGTTTAATTAAACTTAGATTAGATTACGAGATTTGATTACCAAGATTATGAGATTAATTCATCTAGAAAAAATCATGTATAATTCGCCCTGAGTATGTGTATAATTCGCCTGTGTTAGACTTATACGTATAGTTCGCCTGTTCAACTTTGTATAGTTCGCCTATATTAAGCCACATGTATAGTTCGCCTATGTATTTGTGTATACTTCGCCTGCATTAGCACTAATGTATAGTTCGTCTATGAATACATGTATAATTCGCCTGTGTTATCATTAGTGTATAATTTGCCTACGTTAACATGTATAGTTCGCCTGTGTTAACAACTAGTGTATAGTTCGCCTGCATTAACATGTATAGTTCACCTGTGTAACACATACACCAACATTTTACACCTTTTCAAGCATCACTATCCATCTTAACATGAACACATAGCATCTATGAAACATTTTAACACATTTAACTCATGAAATAACCACTAAAATCTTGACTTATGTCTAGTTTGACTCATAAGAACACGATAAACCTAAATAATCAAACTTTTTGTAGTTAAACATGCTTAGAATCAAGCAAACACTCACACGCACTTAGTTTATCATTCTTGAACACAAACCCATGAACTTTTACACATTTTTGACCCATTTCTAAATTTTCAAAGACAAGAATTGTTCATTACACAAGCATATGTTAACCCCATTAAAACCTATTATAGGTACATGTTCTAGACCCCTTTAGGACCAAAACCCCTCAATCAATTTAATGTTTCAAGCACTTTTCAAGGTGATGAAATTTAGGTCAATTTTTAGGGTTTTTTAAGCAAATTTCCACGTTTAGGTTAGATATATAGGTGTTTAAGCATTAAATCATGAATACCTCTTGAGTAAATGAAGGTTGTACGAGTTCTTGGTCTTGAAAAAAATCAAGAATGGAGGATAGGAGTGAGTGTGTTCGTGTGTGTATAAGACACGGGAAGGGAGTGTTTTTGTTTTAAAACTTTTGGGTTTTGGCAAAAATGCCCCCTAAGGTTTACTAGAGCTTCTATTTTCCTAATTAATTTAAACTAAGGTAAAAACTAGTTTCACTAATGGCAAAACTAGTCCCTAAGGGTTAGTAATCAAGAAAAAGTCTCAGATTTTGCAATAATACCCTTAAAGAATTAAACATATAATAAATAAATCCTGATTGAGTTAAAATTAATTAACTCCCCTTTAATTATTCACCCTTTATTGTTTAAAATTGTTTCCTTTTATCACAAATTGATATTTTTGAAGAAGATATTTGACATTTTCTCCCCCTCAAACAATGACCCATTTTCTATTTAAAGAGCTGTAGTCGTTGTTTGAGTGGTCAAATGTCTATGAAAATGATTTTTCTGATGAATTCTTGAAGATGTGTTAGGTTTAAGAAAAGTGTCGATTATGTGGTTTTATTATATTTAGTCATTGGTCTTTATTTTGTTAAGAATAATATAGCTTGTAATAAGGTTTATTATGCTAAAAGTAAGAAATAGTAATTACCAAAGTCTAGGGACTAGAAGTGAACCATTAGAAAAATAAAAGAAGGGAAGCTTCCTTCCCTCTCCTATAAATACCCCTCTTAATCACCTTAGGGGGTTAAGCCTTGTAATAATATTTTCCTTTTTCCCTCCATTTTATAATATTTGAAAATTAAATACTTGCCTTCCTCTACTATTCTCTCTAAGCTTTCATTGATGATCATGTATGATTCAAGATAAACAAGACATGTCAAGTGGTATCATACGCCATTAGAAAATTAGAGTGATTCGATATGTGTGTTTTTTACACATCTGAGAACCTCACGATGCAATTCGGTGAATTCGGTTGAGATTTTTGAACTTTCGAGTAGTATTTTGGCAGCTATTTCGAGTATTTGCACGTTATCGAGTAGTCTACTGGATTTGATTTAACGAATTCTTATGGAGTTTGTATTGTCGGAAGTGTTTTACCATTCTCGAAAGGAGTTGTAGTAGTCTCGGATCATTTCTTTACATTTTCGGAAGTTTATGTCGGAAATAAGCTTACAAAGTCTTTAAAAATTACAAGTTTACGGTTGTATCGTGGATTGGGTTTTTAAAAAACAAATTTGGTAATTTCTAAACTTGGAAATCAAATTCGGTTTTATCAAATTTGGTGATTTAAGTGTTTTGGATTATTAAGACATCATAAATTTCGGTTCTATCAAGAATGTGGTTCTTGTTCATCTATATCATAAGGATTTGTTCTAAATTCGGTTCTATCGAGTTTGATTAAATCAATTTTTTGAAATAAAACAAGTTAATTGATTTTTGATTTAGAGTATTTCCGAGTTTACTACGTTTTTAAGTGTACCGAGTTTAATAGTATTCTTTATCCGAGTTTTAGTTCTGTACAAGAAGTGTACCGAGTTTCAGACTACTAGTTATCAGAGAACAGTGTTGTCCGAAGTTGACAATTGCTACCGAGTTTGGGGTTTTTGTCACAAATATCACTCATTTTCGTCTACAAAGATCCAATCTTTGAATCATAAGACATGTCGACATCCAAAACATATCAACAATCCCTCGCTGATGTCGGTTATGAGACTAGGCCTCCCATGCTTGAAAGGGGTAGTTATATACCATGGGCAAGTAGATTTAGACGATATATAAATCGAAAGAGAGAAAACCGAAAGTGGCTTAACAAATCACTTGATGAAGGTCCTTATCAGTTTCAGATGTTCATTCCTAGTGATTCGACAGCCAAAACTGCAGACTGCAGAGGATTTATAAGGTGATGCGTTATTGCACTATGATGCTGAAATGGAGCTCATGAATCTGATTCTACTTTCTATTCCAAATGAAATTTACAACTCTGTAGATACTTGCATTACGGCTAAGGAAATGTGGAAAGAGTTGAACGTCTGATGAGGGGCACTATACAAAACCAAGTTGACAGAGAAACTCGTTTTACGAACGAATTTGATCAGTTTGTTGTTGAACCAGGGGAAGCACTTGTTTCTATCTACAACCGCTTTGCTCAGATAATGAATGATTTAGAACGAAATAAAATTATTTTTCCAATTGTCATAGTTAAGACAAAGTTCCTGAATAGCTTGCAGCCAGAATGGTTGAAATATGTCACCCAAGTTTGTCTTGCTAAACGTTTAACAGTAGATTCGTTTGATGATCTCTTTGATTACCTTCAGCAATTCTAGAAACTAGTTAATGCATCACGGGCAAAGAAGTTAGAAAAGTCTCATGATCCTTTGGCTCTAGTAGCACACACGGGTTCATCTTCCAGAAATACCTCATCTTATTATGTTACACATCTTATGTCTGTGGTTGATTATGACGATGAGTACCAGCAGGATGATGTTCAAACTTATTCTGAAGATCCCTTAGCCTCTGCAATGTTGTTACTTGCTCGAGCCATTACTCAAAATTTCTCTAATCCAACAAATAATCATCTTCGTACTTCATCCAACACCAGAAACTAAGCAATTATTCAAGGAGATAGGGTGAATATTCAAAGCAGGAACTCTAGTAATACTGGAAGAAATACTAGACGTGCTTATGTTCAAGAGGAAGTTGTTGAGGGGTCTAATGCTCAAAATGAGACCGAAAATACATAAATTGTTCAATGCTAAAACTGTAGTAGAAAAGGACATTATGCTAGGAATTGTCCAAAGCCAAGAGTTCCGGATTCAAAGTATATCATGGAACAAATGTTGCTAGCCAAACAGGATGAAGCTGGAGTAATTCTTACCGACGAACAAAATAATTTTCTCTTTGCTGATGCTTCAAGGATGGAAGAAATTGAAGAACTCAGTGCAAACATATGCTTAATGGCTAGAATTCAACCAGCCAATAATACTTCTGATGCTGGGCCAAGCTATGATTCTGCATTTATAAGTGAGGTACAATCTTCATGCATCAAAGAGAATAAAGAACAAATATATCCAACTCATACTAAAATTATTAACAGTACTATTGGTAATGATCAAATTGATAGCAATATTATATTTGATAAACCAAATGGACATGTTAATAGTGGCAGTGTTGAAAAAGATACACATGTTCCTGACCTATATGCGTTAGAACAACTAGCTAGAAATTCATATAAGGAA
>BQNB010173767.1:0-7500 GCA_026074375.1 Tanacetum coccineum
ACTCCTGTTGAAGAAACAGTTTTTATGGCGATAGAATATGATGAGAGTGATGACGAGCTAGAAGAAGAAGATAATCAATTTAGTCATCATACTTTTATGTTCCATCCTGGACCACCAACAAAGATTACATAAATGGTTCAATCCGTCGGATCGTGGAAACCAGACAAAGAATTACCAGTCAAAAGTAAAGAATGTGAGCATGAATGGAACGAAAACACGGTCACCAACTATACCATTTGCTATTTCTGTGGGATACTAACCACAGACATGTCAAGGCTTAACTGTCCCAAATTGTGCCCTTTGTGCAAGAAATTATCTTGGCAAAACAGTTAATGTCAAAAGAAAATAGCCCCAAAAACAAGAAGAAGAAAAGGACTTCAATAGCAATGAAGTAAAGCTTCTTAAAGAACTTTTGAAAGAAAAGACAGACCAAGTGCAACAGATTATTAGAGATCAAGCAAAAGAATACTATGAAAACAAGACTGATATACAAAAGAAGGAAGAATTATGGCAGTCAAAAGAAAGCTTGCTAATAAAGGACCTCACAGATGCCCTTAAAATCATTGAGCAACTAAAGGCTTAAAAAATAAGGCTTGAAGAACAAAAGGATGAAGATATAAAAGAACTAAAGGCACAATTGCAAAAGGAGAAAGAGAAACAGACGCAAGTCCAGGAAGAATTTCCACCATTAAGGAATTCTCAGATAGAAAGACCTTGTATAGAAACAGAAGTCCATTATTCTAGAAACGCCACTGCAAGTCCAAAAGTTAGGAAAATCACCAATCAACTCTATAATGTAAAGGTTGAGTTCGATATTCCTAATTTCCCAACGTTTGGAACCACTGCAATAATAGACACAAGAGCATCAGCATGTTGTATAAACAAGAAAGTCATTCTAGAAGAGGCACTAGAGCCTCTAACTTATATCGTTTTCTTTAATGGCTTAAATTCAAGACAGCAGGCTACTCACAGAATAAAGCAAGGCTATTTCCTAATTAAAGGAAACAAATTGTAACACCCCCATTTTTACAATATAGTAGCGGAAGCTAATCTGGGGTATTACTTCATGGATACAACAATCATAATCATAGAAAACAACTTTAAAAGAGATGTTGTTGGAAAATTTTAGTTATCATTCATTATAATTAGAGTTTTTACAAAATGCAGGTCCCAAAATCTAAAATATCAAGTTTGAATGATAACTAAAATTTTCCAACAACATCTCTTTTAAAGTTGTTTTCTATGATTATGATTGTTGTATCCATGAAGTAATACCCCAGATTAGCTTCCGCTGCTATATTGTAAAAATGGGGGTGTTACAGATTGGTATCAGCGCCATGGTTATAGAGAACAAGGTCAAAACCTTAACTATAACCACATTTCTTTTCTAGCCATCAAAGTCCTCCGTGCCACTACATTCCGGATCAGTATGTAAAGATACATAACTATTATACTATATTATATCATAAATAACTTATGTTATTTACAACTGGGTTGTTAACAGAACGATGTCTTCTCCCAACCACTCTACTTCCGATCTTGAGGATGCTTTTTCCTCTATGAATATTCTTAACTATACTTCGGTCTCATCGGATTATTTCTCAGCTTCATCGGAAAGCAGTTCTTTTAACTCTTCGGAAAACTCTAAAGATAATATGATCCCACCAGTATTCTCATCTTTCTACAATAATCCTTGTTTGAAGGACGTACAAGCATTTTATGCTAAGGAATTACCTATTTCATCACCAGATCCTATTACTCCACCAGCTATTTTGACTCCATCTCCGGTATTACCACCATCATTACTATTTGATCCTCGATATTTCTTTGTTCCTGAAGAACTATTACCACCTAAGAAGCGAATCCATTCCCCATCTTCTTCCTCAACTACGTTATCTAATTCATCCCGGAATCAAACCTGTGATTTGGTATCACCATCTTCCTCAGTTTATACTCCTACCCCACCTCAGATATTTGAAATAGGAAAATGTTCAATTAAGATGCATCTGAAACATCATGAGAAACAAATCAAAGATATTTTGAATTACTTAGATGAACTCTCGAAATCTCTCCTTCATCCACATCTGAGAATTGGAGGAGGAGTATTGGATTAAATTGTATCATTTCGAAGATTTGTGACGAAACTTATAACACCGGTACGCAAGAAAATCCGTACTCAGATTATCAAACTTCAAAAGAAGCGGTTAGGGCAAAAGGATAAGATTGCCTTTGCTCACTACAGAATTTCCGATCTTGAACGAATCATTGAGAAAATCCAAGCTCGTCACCAAACAAATCAGGAAGATCTTTAGGATGTCATCTACCAGCTCAAAATCATCAAACTCTTAAACTAGTTATAGCTTTATCCTAAGCCACGGGATGTGTGGTATAAATAAAAACGCTTGTCAACATTTTGATATTGTACAGTATGAGAAGGCATGTTTATTTATAAATGGCAAATCCCGTTTCGTATCTTATTGTTTCCAACTTATCACTCTTTCATCATCATTTCCACCAATTGCATCATTATCTCCGTCTTCATGAATCATACCATAACTTCTAAGTGCTTAAAATCCAAAAATAAGCATTTCTCTAAGCATTTTAAGCATCACATTTTCTTTAAAGTATTACCTTTCTAAACTTGTGATGTCATTCTTACTACATGTTCTTTTATAGAATGCCTCCCAAAAGGACGTCAACATCCGAAACACCAGCCATAACTTTAGATGCCATCCGGCAAAACTGATTTCTGCCATAGACATAAAAAATAGTACTAGTAATCCCAACAATCTTATGGTAGTTCTGTAGTGGATAAACGGGAAAATACAAGAGTTTATCAGCTGTAGACCTTTCTACTTTAAGGTACGGAAAGGAGCCAGTAGGCTTATTCGCTGGTTTGAAAAAGAACGAAGCAGGGTTATAAATTGCTCAGAAGCAGATGTGCTGAGGAAAAATAAAGTAACTTTGGCTACTGGTACCTTTAAATGGATGATTGCCTTATTCTTTGGTGGAATGCCACTATGCCCAGCCTATGGGGAAATAGAGCATTCTAATCAAATCAGCTGGACTGAGTTTAAAAAGGGATACTGACAAAACAAGTTACTGTCCTCTGAACTGAGATCAAGAAAATAGAAGAGGAATTTTAATGGTCTAACTGTAACTGGAGTGATCTCAAGAACTTATCTTAGAAGATTCAAAGAAAAATTAGTTCTTATGGCCCAAACATGGTGCCATATTCTAAGAACTTATGGAAGCTTTCATTGGGGGGACTGCCGCAAAGCCATTGAAAGAAACGTTACTGCTTCAAAAACCTCAGGACTCTGGAAGAGCCACCAAACATAGCTCAACAGGCTAAATGACCAAATAATAAAAGCGTAATTCTTGTTGCCAAGAAACCAATGATCACAAACGAAAGTTTGATGATAGAAGGTATCACATCCAACAACAACAAACTATCCCATTAATAGTTGACAAAGACAAACTACCCAAATACCACAACAAACAATAACACTTTCAACAATCGCAAAAATGACAACTACCAAAAAATAACCATCAAACAATCACCAACCGCCAATGTGATTACCACCACCAAGCAGATAGAAGACAAGAAATCTGTTAGACTTTATCTCCCAAAAGACACTATGGGAAACCTTTCCTTTGTGTTTACAAATGCACACTGCATCACACAGAAGATTTGCATTGTCAGTGTCGGAACTATGCAACAAAGTGGGTCATCTGACCAGAAAAACTGCAGAGAGAGACAAAAGATCAACCGTGGTGGTGAAAACAACTCTTGAGTTTATTCAAACTTCATTCAGAATTCTTCTTCCAACTCTTAAAATACCCCAGTCATCAATTCTGTTCATTGTTACTTTTATTCTACTACAGTTACTTAGGCATAAGTATCAACTCGTTTTCATTGTAAAGTTCGTTATGTAAAGTTACCATGAAATAATAAAGTGAGATTCGTTAATCTTGTTATCTGATGATATCAAAACTCAACATCATTTGTCAATTTCTACTAATTCTATTATGTTCAAACTCTAAATACTCTCCTCATACCTTTGCAACATAAATTTTCATCCTCGATTATATGGGCGTTCAATACATTCAACATCTGAATATTATTGCAATTTACATTTTCTACACATTACCATATTGTGTTTTTATGCTTAGGTAAACGACGATTTATGATCATCTTATTAAAATGAATTAGGTCACTTCTTCATTTGAATAAGGGAAATTTTAAACCTGAAAACTATGAACTTTATAAATTCTCAGTTAAAGGAGTTGGATGATTCTTTTTGTAAGTGACTAATTATAAATACGTAGGCCTTTATGTATTTAAACATACGTACAAACAAGTTTCTTTTAATCCTTTGTACAAACCAATCCCTTAATCATTATTTCATTATTACTGGTTATGTGCTTAATACAATACCTTTTACCTTTTTAAACGAGCCTTAAAATAAGCACAAAATGGACTTTTTAAAATGCCAAAATATACGCTTGTTTGCTAATGGCATTTTGCAAGGGAGAACGGAATCATTTAGGAAAAAGACGAAAAAACGAAGACATCAAAAACAACCAAAAACCGGACTCGGAATGGAAAAGCAGAAAAAGACAAAGTCAAAATCCAAGCCCAAGCCAGAAAAAGTCAACAGAAAGTCAACCCAAGTCAACCCCGAAGCCAAAAGTCAAGAAATATAAGTTTAGGGACTAAAATTGTAAATCCCTAAACTTATATTTATAAGAGAAAAAAGAAGAAAAAGAAAAGAAGGGTGCAAACTGCCAATATGGCAAAGATATACTCCAAGGGGCAAAGCTGCCAACTCCCCTAACTTATAGCCATAAGGACGAGTGATGCAATTGTTGTTATAACTATCGGGGACTTAATTTGCCAAGTCCCCAAAAGTTATAACAACACAAGGACGATGAATGCAACAAGGCTTAACACCATGAGGGACTAAAATTGCCCAATCCCCAAACCCTTCACCCAGTTTAACCCACTGTATATCTCTCCCAACCAATTTCCCGCCATAACCAAAACCCAAAAACCTGTTTACCCTTTCCCTCTCCCCAACACACTCAATCTCACATTCTTACTCAATGGATTAAACCTCACCCTCACCTCCACTAAACCCCTAAATCCCATTTGGCAATCCCACATTTTTCAATGGCAAATCCAATGGCTGTGATTAATTCAAATGAAGCACAAGATGACTTGGATGGCTAGGATTACTTTTGATGTTTACACTCACACAAGAAACACAAGAGCACTTCTGTCTCAGAGGAGAAACACAGCAAGCAAAGACCTAGAATTTTCTATCTTGTAGTATAAATAGGTCTTATGTAAAGCCATGTTGGCTATCGAGTTAGTTAGTAGTTTTAATTTCAGTTTGTAATTTTTTCGTATTTTTAAGCATTTTCTTTTAAGTTTTTAGAAATCAGCTTTAAATACTTGTACTTTGTAACTTTTAGCTTGTACTTTACGATTTTAAGCAATAAAATTCAGTTTTAAAGTTTCAAGTGTTTTTCATTTCAAAAATTAAGCTGTTTTACTTCAATAAGCTCTTATAAGCTCATTTGAGCTTATACTTGTTCATAAGCTCAAATTCAGTCAAAATTTTGTTAAAAGTCATTCACTTACTAGCTTTGTTCAATTTAAATCAAATCATGATAGTCTGAGTTCATTGGATTCATTTTGAAGGTTCAAAAGAGTAATAAGCTAATTTTAGCTTATTGAGCTTTTAAGCTCATTGGTTTAGAGGCTAAGGAGCCATTAGGTTCATGTTTTAAGCCACTCACTCAACAAGAGTGGCTAGGTCTGAGACTACTTAAAATCTCAGGTTTCCTTTTCTAAACTTCAATTTAGCATTTATAAGCTTAATTCATATTGCCTTATTCTTTTGAATCTTTATGCTTAATACTGTTTCATTTTGCTCAGTTAGCTTATAGATGTGATAGTTTTAAGTTGTCTTAGTTTAAAGTCATTTAGATTGCATTTTTCAGTTCTGTCATAATAAGAAGTAGAAAGAACCATAGGAGAGTAACTAGCTTATTACTACTAATAAGCTGTTGTTTTTAGTGGTAATTTAGCTTAATTGGACTAGTATTAGTAAGAGTAGATAAAAGGTTTCAACTGATTTAGTGTTAAAATAGATTTGAATGTTACTTTTGTGTTGAACAGTTTTAAATAAGAGGGTGTGTTTGGTTTTTAATACTTTGTCTTTGAATCCTAAAGTCAAAGTAATCCTGTTCAACTCTTTCATTACATAGTTTAGTTAGTCATTTTTAACAAATTTTTTAACAGGTTTTAAAGTTTACGATTGTAGAAGATTTAACTTTAGAATGTTAAACAAAATTTTGTATTAGCACCAGGCAAAATTTTCAGTTAGGTATGTAACTTTAGATTGTTATGGATTTATAAGCATTTAGAGATCAAACTTAGTCAATTTCGGATGAGAGCATTTTGTTACTTGTGTATGAGTTTCTAAATATGATGAAGTTTAGCCTGCGCTTTCGAAGTGGTCTGTGTTATCAGCATTAGCATTAGCAGCAACAGTTAGTGTTGCTGTTGCTTATAATCTTTTAAGCTTACTTTTTAGATTTCTTAGTTAAGAGTTGGGATTTAGCTTTTAGCATTTCTAGAATTCCATTAGCTTATTACATTTCATCATTTAGTTTTCATTATTCAGCTTTTAGACTAGCTTAATTTTCTTACAAAAAAAGTGGTAAGGCAGTAGTATAGGATTTTAGCTAATTTCTTTTAGAATTTCCATTTCTAGTTATAATAGTTAAAAGGCTTTTATCTAGGTTAGTTTTATATTCCTAGCATAGCTTATTTCCAAAATTTCAGCTTTTTAGGATTAGAAATAAGCTGTTTAGCTTATAAGAAAAAGCTTAATCTCAATTTAAGCCTGTACCTTGTACCTTTTAAGATCACTTTTCTTGTTATTCTTGTTAATACTTAGCTTATTTCTCTCTAGATATCTTTAGTACACATTACAAGCATCATATAGCTTCTTTTGTTTTTCACTTTCATGTAGAAATAAGCTAGATACAAGCTAAAGTCTAAAAAGTTAGGAAAAAGCTTAGTTTCTGTAACAGTTTCAAAATGCTTATTTTCTAGCTTATTCAGTGGATAAAAGTAGAAAGTGTCTTTATTAAAGTTGTAGTCTATAAGCTCCTTTACAACTTTGTAGTTTTAAGTTTTTGCTTATTTTCAATTTTTAATAAAAGCAAAAAAAATAAGCCCGTTCGTTCACAGGGTTTTTTGGTACCTTTTCCTCTTGTTTAGGGTTACCTGTTTTCATAAAGTGGTAAATTCACAAAAGTTACCCCGCCTACCCTTTGTTTTCCTAATTAGCACTTTCTACCCTGTCTTTCTAGGAAAAATAATTAGTTTTATAATTTTCATTTTAGTTTAATAAAAATTAGGGTTTGGTTTTAATAAATAAAATTAGGGCTTAATTAGAGTATAAAAATTAGGGCTTTTTG
>BQNB010173769.1:0-13326 GCA_026074375.1 Tanacetum coccineum
TCATACACATGACATGGCTAGTATAGATGCGTTCTTTAGGGGGTGTAATCGTCTTTCTAGCGATTTAGATCCACATACGAACTACTTTCGAATATAAGATTCTATCATCTGTGGCAACTTCATCAAAACAAAGACTTTCCTTGATTATGTTGTCCAACTGTCATTGGATGACCCTTTATTTAAGGTCTAATAATGCATTATTTAAATATTATTTCTAAAAATCACGACGTGACAATGAAATACTGCATTATGTCCTAAAATGTGGCATATTGGTTGTAATATCTTATTGTGCGATTTTATCGATCTGTAAAGTGTCATATCAAACTCTGATATTTAAATGACTAGATCTCGAAATAGAAAGGGTTAGATGATTCTCACACCACCAATCTAGCATTTCCACACCATCCCACACCACCAATCATCACTAATCATTAATCCAATCATTATTTTTTTTACTTTTTACTTTACCTATTATTATCCTAAGGCTTATGTTATATGTACCCCCCTGAAACACAATTTGTACCCCCCCGGTTTTTTTGCATTTTTTTTTTGTATTTTTTTTATTTTTATTTTTATAATTTTGTATATGTTATAAAACTGTGACACGGAAAAAACGGAACGAAAAATATAAAGTTTAACGGGTCAAAAGTATGAAACTGTCAAAATTTACGGAACAGAAACTGATAAAAAACTACGTTGCACTGTAAAAAGGGGGTACAAAAGGAATCTTTTGTACCTTTTAGCACTATTTAGTGGGCCAGGGGGTACCAATAAGGGTACCCTTATCCTAATCATAACTTATTACTTTTTTATTTACCAATCATTATCCAATCATTAATTATATTTAACTTTTATTTATTTATTTATTTATATATAATAAATAAACAATATAAATATAAATTTAAAAAAAACAATATAAACATAAACTAAAAAAATAAACTCTTAAATAAATTTCATTTAATTCCAATCTCCAGAGTGTTACAAAATTACATTAACTTAGATCATAACTTACAGGATCACGATAATAAATAGTCGCGAAAAATATTTTGACGACTAACATATCTGTCTTTCCATCCAGATGCATTATCGCTTTTGTATGCATTCCACATTGGATGTGTTCTCGGTAAAGGAAAACCTTTCCGTAAATCAACTCTAATAAAATAATTACCATTCACGTGGGCAATCACAATGATCTCATGTGAGTCTGATTGCGGTGGACTGGACCAAAGAGGTAAACACGTAGCGCAACCGCCATCGTTGGATAGACTTACAACTACTTTATTATACTTTGAAGCAATTACCAATCCAGTGTGTGGCATTACCATCCATCGTCCAGCAACGCTCACTGTACCATAGATGTTGTTATAATCTCTAGTTCCAAACATCCGCCTGTATTCGTGTTGGCGATACTCTAACTCGTGCACCAGATCCCACCGTATTCTAGGCCAATAATCTTCAGGGTGACCAAGACCAAGACCGACAGATCTAAACCCACAATTTCCATCTGGTTCGACATTTTGTATACTTGAGCTCGACATTTTGTATACACCAGCCTCTTACTTTCCACACACAGACACACAACTACATACAAGCCTCATCTGCTAACCTTTTTAATCGCACGAACGATGAAACAAAATTCAAATCACGGGTATGATTGTTTCTTCTTTACTTTTGTTCTTGTTATAAATCGAAACAAAAAGTAAGAATTGAACACTTGTTGTTCTTGTTTTTTTTAAATTCGTATATGAAAAGAAGTCCAGGCTTCAAAACAAAGATCGATGATGATTGTTGGTTCAAGTATTAAAATCTTTCAAGACTTTTGATAAATCTTGAACAAAAACTGAGATCTTTTATATTTTCTTTTTAGATGAGGATGGTTATGGTTGTTATTTGTCTTCCACGGGTGTTTTGCTTCACCGGGGGTGGTTTAATGGTCGTTTTGCTTGGATTAAATATGTCAACCAACTTTCTTAAGACGCTTCTCTTTCCAACATCAGACTGCTTGTTGAAGTGTTCTTTGAAATGGTTTAATTCAGTATCACAACAAATACTGTCTTTTTGCAAAGACGTTACCGGTGAAATATCTAGCGTTCTCCAGAATATATCTATTGAATCCAAAGGAATGCACTCACCTGCATATGTTTTTTTGTTTCATAAGTTGAAAAATAAACATTTATAAATACAAATCAATTAGGATTAATCGTATATAGATACCTGAAGTCATGTAAAATGAAAGTCTGCAAGCACAAGGTAACCCACAACTATTATATAGCTGACAACCACAAGTTGAGGAATCAAGTGGAAAACCATCCTCCCGGTTCATCTCTTTCACCATTAAATCGAGAGCTTCTTTTGAGACGAAACCCCTTAGAAAATTGAAGCAATGTATATTGTGGTGGTGATAACGAGAAATTTCACTTCTTCCAAAACTTTGTCTTATTGCCGTGAGTTGTGACTGTACGATCTTATTAATGCAAGCAACAAATTTATCTAATTTGGTATTTTTATTATGCATGTACTTTTTAAACTTGGCATGCTGGCTCTCTGCTCTGTTGGATGTGCGATTTCCAAAGTTCAAACACTGATCAATCGAGGCAGACACAAAATGTTTTTTATATTTGTCCAACCAAGTATCACGTATGTAGCTTAAAACACCTGAAAGGAAAGAAAAATAAGTACATGATAGAAGGTATTGATAAAATTCTCGGACTATATAAAAATATTAATTTAAAATACTTACGAGGGTATTTTGACAAAAATGTTTGAAGTTCCTCGTAGTTTTCTTCGTATGATGTCCACGTTGGAGAATCTTCTAGTAACTTCCACATTGATACAAAAATTTCCCAATCACTGTACAATTTAATTTTTAGAAAAAAAAGTGTGGATTTATTAGAAAAAAAGTGTCGATCTATTAAAAAAAAGTGTAGATCTATTAGAAAAAAAACTTTTAACATATTATGTTAGTAGTGTAGTATGGTTAACAAAAATAAATAAATAAATCTATTAGAAAAAAATAGATTCGATTTGCTATTCTTGATTTCTCGGATCAAAAACACGACCTTAAAAGGGATTTTTGTTTCTGCGTTAGTCACCCAAAAAGGGGTGTTTGTTTCTGCATTTCATCACCTAAAAAGGGTGTTTGTTTCTTGGTTTAACACCCATAAGGGTGCGTTTGGTTTAGCCGCTGGCACCATAGGGCTAGCGTTTGGGACAGCATGGAGTCCAATATGGAGTTTATTATGGTTTTGTCTATTTTTGTCTCTTAATAGATATAGTCTAGATATATATATTGAGTCACTAAATATATTTTTATTTCAAAATTCATAATTTTTATACTTTATATTCAAAGTAAAGAAATATATCGTATACAATATGTGTTACCTTTCAAGTGTGATACGAGGACGTGTTTAATAATCTGCATTTCCCCGATATATCTCGCTAAGTATTTTGAGACACGGATTCACACGATCTCAATCAACTTGTAACATCTTTAAGATTGATGAATTTGATAAATTTTACTGGGTTTGTAATATGTTGCATTTAACTCTGTAACATCTTTAAGTTTGATGAATTTACTAAATTTTACTGGGTTTGTAATATGTTGTTTGATTTTGAAATGTCAATCCAACTCTATAAAATCTGAAGAAAAAAAAAGAGTATGATTTTGTCAATTCACAAAATGACTATATTTTTCAATTTAAAATAAGTAAATTCTAATTAACAAAATATTTAAAGTAAAAATGTAAGTTGTAGAGTATATAGGAGTACCTGTTAAGTGAAAACACAATTGTTGTCGCCGTGCCAGTGCTCCACCTTGATGTTAATTTTGCTCTTCTCTCTAAATACTAATTAAAAATATTGCGACAACGCCTTTTACCCCATGTTAACTTCCGTAACTTCTATAAACTTCATAAATTTGTGGATGTTAACTCCGTAACTTCTATAAATTTGAAAATTTTGTAAAACTTAACTTGATAAATTTGCTAAATTTTACAGTGTTTTTAATATGTTTTTTGGTTGTGATTGGCTTGTAAATTATACAGATATTTATATACAAGAATTAAATGTTGGATACATAATATTTTCTCAATTGTCAAATCTGAGAAATAAATGTATACATTATTTTCTCAATGGTCAAATCTGAATTAATTATAAAAAAAATATTAATAGTACAAAAGTTGATGACATTGAAATGTCAATCCAACTCTATAAAATCTGAAGAAAAAAAAAGAGTATGATTTTGTCAATTCACAATTCTCATAAAAAATTGGTAGATGGTGTGTAACATATTTGACTCTTCTTGGAAAAAAACTGGTATAAAACTAGAAAAACAACCTAATTATCCGATTCTAAGACCCACTTATATCAATTGGTGAAAAGGTATCACAGTCTTCTATGGTTATGACATACTTTCTCTGCTTTTCATCTCTTGGAAATCGTGAATAAATTGTGCTGGTGTGTAAACAACACGTCCCTTCTTGGAACACATATGGGGGCCATTTTGATTTTCCAGGTGTAAAGGCATCTTTCTATAAACTAAACTTTTGTCTAGTTCATCGACGGCCCACGCGTGTGCCATTTGCGTGTCTTTACTCTCTATCCTAAAACAACATTGTTCATTTGATATTTCAAAACTTGTTAAACTCCTTTGTTTTAAACCATCTACGGTCCTGGTTTGTAGATGAGTTTAGGATTAAAATTTGGATTTGAATTTGGATTTAAGATATGATTTGAATTTAATTTAAAAGAAACGGGACCCACAAGATTTACTATTTTATATTATTATGTGTCAATTAAATTCAATGTTTTAAATAAAATTATAAAAGATGTACACACATGCATATAGTGGAGCCCACTAAAGATGGCAAAACCCACCTTTCCTTTTGGGTTGGTGTCAGTGGGAGTAATCCTCACATTTTCTCTTTACAAAACTAACCAAACAACTATCTAATGCTAATACAAATCCACCCTTAAAAAACCATCAAACAAACACACCCCCAATTATTTACTATCACCGTCCCAAAATTATTGTTCACTATTTCATTTTGGATTATCTTAAAACAATTGCCCACTTTCAAAAATATATAAGGAATTTAGTTTGAGTTTACCATAATACCCTCACTTGAGATTATTATTACAAAAATTAAAAAGTTTTAAATTAATTAATTAAGGGTAAAACTGTCATTCGGCAAAAAGTAAGAAAGATAACGCTGTAATAATAATGTTTTTCTTAAACTATGTGTTTTTTGTCCGTGAACAATAATTTTAGGACGAAGAGAGTACTTGATATCATGTTTTAAAAAGGGTTTTAGCCGTACAATAGCAACGTACTTTCTATTTTGTTTCATTTTGGTACGTGAACTTTTTTTGTTTCACTCAATGTAACGAACTTTCATGTTTTGTGTTACTTTGCACCAACTTGGATAGGCAAAAAGTTTGATTACCGGCTAATAGTCTACGTGGAAATCGTTTAACAAAAAATATATATAAAAGAAATTTATAAACCGTATAAAAACACACACTCGACATTTCCCCCAATTTAATCTCACAAACCCTAACCCTAGTTTTCACATGATTTAACCATTAAACTCTAATTGAACAATCACAATGCGTTTAACAGTCAATTTTCATCACGATGATAACTTTGTCCCATCACCTCTTATGTATCAAAAAGGAGACGAATCCATAATTCGTGATATTGAATTTGAAGGGATGACAGTTGTTAGGTTGTCTAAGATGCTTCAAGGAACATGTATGTTCCCAGTTAAAGGTATTTTCTTTCTTGTCCCTGGCAAAGAACTTAGTAACGGATTAATTCAGATTAAGAATGATTTAGACCTAGCCAACTGTATTGCCATAGGCTATAAGAATGGAAAGGTAATTGATGTGTTTCTTGAACACCATGGGTATGATTTAATTCATTGGATTCAGACTGACATAGACAACAATGATGATGAACTTTCTGATGTTGAGATGGAGGACATAACAGGCTATGGGGCTAGTGATTTTGTAGGGGAAGATGATGTAGTTATACCCAATAGGTCCATTAATGATCCCTTTTTGAACAAATTATGCAATGGAAGTTATATAAATGATTTTACTGATAAGTCTGATGGTGGTGAGTCTAGTCAACCTAGTGCTAAGGAGTTAGAAATAGATAGTGATGATGAAGATGTAGACAAGAACTTCAAACTGGTTGATGGGGTGATTTATCCTGAATTTGACCCTAAACTTCCATGGAATGAAATGAAGCCAACCTTGGGTTTGAGGTTTGAACACCCAGAACAGCTTAAAGAGTGCATGACCAATTATGGTGTGGCTAATGGATACCAGCTCTGGTATAGAAGAAATGATTATAGAAGTCTGTTTGTTTTGTGTGGTAGAGAGCTTGGAGAGGGTAGAAGTGGTGGTAAAAAAGGTAAGAAAGGGGATTGGCCTTATAAGAAAGAGAAAAATGAGGGTGAGCTACCTAAGAAAGATAAGGGTGTGCTGCTGAGATCACCTACGAAAGGTAAAAAGCGTGCCTATATCAGATCACCAAGTAAGAAAGGTGTGCAGGGTCAGTCATCTGCTGACAAAGGGAAAGCTGAAGATTTGCAGGGTGAGTCAGTAGCTAAGAAGGGAAAAAAGAAGGGTACAAAAAGAAAGTATTTCAAATTCATGAGCTTTGATCCCAGAACACACTTGCTCAAGGAACTTTGAGTTAGGGTCATTACTTTTAAATGGATTGCCAAGCAATTTGCATTTAAAATTATTCAGGATCCAACCATTACCTATAGGTGTATTCAAGAGCAAATTAAAAAGAAGTATTTGATCAATGTTAGTGTGGGGCAGTGTAAAAGAGCAAAGCAAAGGGCCTTGTTTGATCATGAAGGTGGGCTCATAGAGCATTACAGTCGATTATGGGATTATAGGAAGCAACTTCTGGACACGAATCCTGGTTCATCAGTCCATCTTCATGTAGATGAGAAAGATGATGGTAAAATCCACTTCAAAAGGATTTATATCTGTTTTAAGGCAATGATAGAAGGCTGGAATGCAGGGTGTAGGAAAGTGATAGGGTTGGATGGATGCTTTCTGAAAGGCACATGCAGAGGTGAGCTTTTGACAGCTATGGGTAGAGATGGAAACAACCAAATGTTTCCCATAGCTTGGGTTGTGGTCAATGTTGAAAACACTGACAATTGGGAATGGTTTTTGGCCTGTCTTTGTGAGGATCTAAGACTCAACTGTGGTGCATACATGACTATTATTTCAGATGGTCACAAGGTAAAATTTCATGACTGTTATTTCAGATTAGTTAAATGTATCTATTGTATAATTAGTATAGCTTTTATTGATTTGTATACAATGTTCCTTTTGTAACCAGGGATTGATGGAGGCAGTCAAAAACTTGTTGCCATATGCAGAGCATAGGCAATGTGCAAGGCACATATATGCCAATTTTAAGAAGAAGTGGAATGGGCTGCACTTCAAAAGCTTGTTTTGGGGAGCTGCAGCATCAACTGTTCAACATAACTTCTACACGAAGCTGAACTTAATTGGCAACATTGATCCTGAGGCAAAACAATGGTTAGTAGATAGGAACCCAAACAGCTGGTGTAGAGCTTTCTTTAAAATGGACAGAGGTTGTGCAGCTTATGAAAATGGTATTTCTGAATCTTATCACAATTCCATTAGAATTGCTAGAGGTAAGCCTTTAATTACAATGTTAGAGGAAATAAGAGTTTACTTGATGCAAAGGCTTTATATTATGCATAACTTAGCCACTAACCTTGTAGACATCATTACACCATCCATTAGGAAAGAAATAGAGCGTTTGAAACATTCCCAAAGATACTGGACAGTGTATCCCTGTAGTGATAATGTATTTAAAGTTAGGAAGGGAGATGACTCATATGGTGTTAACATAGAGAATAGAACATGTGCATGCAAATGGTGGGATTTGAGTGGTGTGTCATGTGTGCATTCTGTGACTGCCTTTTCTTTCCTAAAAAATGATCCAATCTTAGGTGTTAGTTCCTGGTACTCAAAAAAGATGTGGCAAAATGCTTACAGTTATTTCATTAAGCCAGTAGGTGGTTCATCTATGTGGCCTCAAACTCGAGAAGAGCCTCCTTTGCCACCAGTCCTTAGAAAGATGCCAGGTAGGCGTAGGAAGCTAAGAATCAAACATGTTACAGAAAGGGATAATGTAATAATCAGAAGTGGTAGAATGATGACTTGTCAAAACTGTTGGGAAAAGGGTCATAACAAAAAAAGTTGTAAAAAAGAGAAACAGCCTAAACCAACTGTTGAAAAGAGGGCACATGGAAGAAAGAAAGATGGCTCTAACTTTGTATTTTAAGTTGGCCCTAGTGTAGCAGATCCATCTTCTGCAGGCCCTAGTGTAGCAGATCCATCTTCTGCAGGCTCTAGTGTAGCAAATTCAACTAGTTCAGGCACTCAGGTATGAATAATACATTCTCTTTCTTATGATAGTTTTAGCACTAAGGTATGAATACTTACTTCTTCTTTTTGCAGACTGCAACTGTCACAGAAGACCCTATTGTAGCAGATCCAACTGATGACATACCAACACAACAGAGTAAGACAAGTGATACTGCAAAGATAATTGAGGATGTCATTGCAACTGGGAGGCTGAAAACTGCTGGACTTAAAAGAAGGTGCAAGTCTGAAAGAATTGCAAAAAGAGCAAAAGCATTCCAGTTTGGCAAAGATGGTGCAGGATCTTGTTCTGAGAAGGCATGGGATGTGGATGATGTTCTTGCTGAAAAATGATGTTTTATGAGTCTATGTATGCTTTTAAGACCTTTATTTAGTAGTCAAACTTTGGGTATTGTAATGTACTAAATAATGTCTTGGATTCTGTTAGTATTAGATGTATTTGGCCACTACAAAACATTGTCTTGGATTGTGGGACTTTATGTCTACAAATTTTCACATGGTTTGCAGTAATGAATCCAAAAATGTTGTGGTCAATTGATTCCCTTTTAATTTCTTTATTGTCTTTGTGTCTGCCATTATGCAGAAATAATTTAGTAACTTTGTGGTCCATATGCAGAAAAGGAATGACAAAATTTGCATACCAATAATCATTTCATTATCACAAAAGGATTACATTTCATACAGGTTTCCTATAAAAACCTACATTACAACATTACATAATCATTTCATACAGGTTCAAAGCTTGAATACAAACATAGAAACAACAATCACACACATGATAACAAGTTTCCTATAAAAACCTACATTTGTTTTGCTTTCTTTCAACTCCATTTGCAAGGCCAAAACTTGCTTCTCTAAAGTTGACTTTTGAAAGTCAAACTCCCTTTCCATTTCTCTCATTCTGCATTTATCAGCATTCATCTTTGTTTGATGTAAATTAACCTTTTGCAGCAACTTGAAAACCTCTTGTTTGTAGTACACACTTGGTAACTCATGATCAACCCAATAAAATGTCTTACACTTTGAACCCTACAAAAATAAAAACAAATGAGAACTATAGTAGCATTAACACATCCCTATTGTAATTAACTTACATACCCTATAGTAATTAATACATCTTAGAAAACGTCTCATTGGATGATCAATTGTTTTTAAAGTTTGTAGAATAACTGGTTCCTCACATACGAAATGGGTTGGAGGGGTACCACGATGGTGGCTTCGAATAGATGATGAGGAAGACATTTTGGGTTTTGGGTTTCGAATGGATCTGGGTATGAATTTAAGGTTTCGAATGGATTTTGTTGAAAATCATTTTGCTCATCTAGGATGTTAATAACAATGATTAAATAACACGCAGCGGAATACTAAAGAACATAATCAATGTTATGAACAAGGTTTTTATTCATAAACTAACTAATACATATAGATGTTGATCATTCATCTATTACTATGCTAACTAATATACACACACGTGTGTTCTTCTATTAGACTCTCATTGGAGAGTTCTAACTATGCTGGATGCTAAACTAAATGCCCCTACCTCTCTTTATATACTAGAGAGGCTAGGGTTTACAAGAAAACCTAGCTTTGATAAGAAGCTAACTTAATATTGCACATTAAGTCCTTGTTGTTTCATCTTTCTTCTTTTCTTCATATGTGGTTTTGTAATCATCAAATCTCAAATCCCAACAATCTTCCCCTATTTGATATTACAAAACAATCTTCATGTATGAAACAATCTTCAAAGCTTCCCCTTGAAATAAGATCTTCTTGTACATGTCACCACTTTAAAATAAGCTGCAAACCATATAGTCTTCTTCCCCTTTTTGTAATCATCTAATAGGGGTCTTCTGTAGATAAGCAACTTGTGAACACTTCCCCTTAAGTGGTACATGTAGATGGTTAAACATGTTAACAATAAGCTTCCCCTGAAAGTATGCTAACCATCTCTTGAATCTCGAACTCAGTAGGCTCCAAGTGGTAATTATTGATGAAGAAAAATGAGTATAACCCATATGTTGAAGAAGTAGAATTTCCCAAACTTGTGTCTTATGTCTTGCACTATCCACATGACGTCAAACTTATACCAAGACCAAAATATAAGTAGATCGCAATCTCTTGACAAAATCCTCATTTATCCTATAAAATGAGACACTGAGCACAACAACGTAACTCCTTAAAGTGATAGCAAATGTACGTAGTAAGCATCATAAGGTAGATCGTACACCTTTGCTAGATTCATCAAGTCTTCGTCACCAACAATTAAGCACAAACAAGTTATCTTTAAAAGTCATAGCCTGCAAAACTATACTTTAAGATATGATAAGACACGCACCTGTGAAACCCAACTACAACATCAAATAGGCAATAACCAATTTTCTTCAAAATAATCCCAAAAACGAGCCACTATTTCATCATTGTTCGAGATCCAAACGCGTCCGTGTTGTCCCATATCGGACAAAGCTAGCAGAATTAACCATAAGCCTAGCAGACTTAACTGAGTAATGCTAGCAGAATTAACATAGAGCGGTACTAACTCCTTTTCTCAAACACTTTTTCTTTTATGCCCAATACGTGTTTAATCTTAAAGCTCACCAATGCATGCTTGAAGACCCATGTGTGTCTGCTGTTAATACTCATCATGTACACCATCATGCTTCTTTTGCTCCAAGTAGTACTTCTGTCTTGTCACCTGATTAGCATGCCCAACGAACAGTACAAATCATCCCATGTGCAACCAACAATATTTATACAATACTCGAACAGTAGCATACAATTCCCAAACGTATGCTCTAAGTTTAGAAAATATATCAAATCCATAACCAATGTGGGCTCCATATACTCTTATTCTTTCAGATTTGTAACTTTATCTATTCTTCTTTTTTATCACACAACCATCACTCATTACCCCATGATGAATCTTTATCAACGTATCTTTATAGTCACAACTCTTGCAGCATCCTTCAAGCTTACTCCTCACAAACAATATTGCAATGACAGCGAGTAATAGTGGTACCTTCCAAGTATACACATGTATAACAGCCAAATATATCACGTAATCTTTTTCTTGGCAATATCCTCATATATTATAAGAGATCTTGTTTCTTAATAGAAAATCTCTTCCATGTATACTTTTGTGTTTATCATTTTAACTGTTGTTGCATATTAACATCAAACGAACCATGAATATACCTACTACTGTACGAAGAACACCACAATCATCAGACAGCCACATAAATTAGGGTTTGGGGAGAAACCCTAGTTTTCATGTTCACCATCGCAACGTGCTGTAACACATAAAAATTGCTGCTATCTTTGAATCCAAACGTACCTGCTGCTCCATTAGCCAAAAACATACCAGGCTACATAATCAGATCACATCATCACCTCTTCTTTTTCTGAATTAATGCCTACAAGTCATGCTAATTGCATCACAGCTAGGGTTCATCGTCGATCCCAGACCAACTCACCAATAGCCAGTCGAAACAATAATAATAACGATTGATCCCAGACCAATACTAATTATTTATTACCAGATGCAATTAACAGCTTATGAACAAAAATCAAATCAAGTAGAGATAAAAACATGATCGAACTTCATCTTTTTCACAATTAGGGTTTGCTGGAAAAACCCTAATATCAACACATCAGATCATGTGGCCATCTTTTCATCATGAACAGCAACATGAACACATAGTAGGCATAAAAACACGACACAACAAACCTTGTACGATCCTAGATATCAAGAGCCACCTGCTCTGATACCACATGTTAAGTATCGATTAACCCATCTAGGATATAATAACAATGATTGATAACACGCAGCGGAATAATAAAGAACCTAATCAATGCTATGAATAAGGTTTTTATTCATAAACTAACTAATACATATAGATGTTGATCATTCATCTATTACTATGCTAACTAATATACACACATGTGTGTTCTTCTATTAGACTCTCATTGGAGAGTTCTAACTATGATGGAAACTAAACGTAAAATTCCCCTACCTTCTTTAAAATACTAGAGAGGCTAGGTTACAAAAAACTCTAGCTTTGATAAGAAGCTAACATAAATTGCACATTAAGTCCTTGTAGTGATCATGGTTTCTTTCTTTTTTTCCTATGTGGGAAGCTTATTGTTAACTTGTTTAACCATCTACATGTACCACTTAAAGGGAAGTGTTCACAAGTTGCTTAACTACAAAAGACCCCTATTAGATGATTACAAAAAGGGGAAGAAGACTATATGATTTGCAGCTTACTTATGAGTGGTGACATGTACAAGAAGATCTTAATTCAAGGGGAAGCTTTGAAGATTGTTTCATACATGAAGATTGTTTTGTAATATCAAATAGGGGAAGATTGTTGGGATTTGAGATTTGATGATTACAAAACCACATATGAAGAAAAGAAGAAAGATGAAACAACAAGGACTTAATGTGCAATATTAAGTTAGCTTCTTATCAAAGCTAGGTTTTCTTGTAAACCCTAGCCTCTCTAGTATATAAAGAGAGGTAGGGGCATTTAGTTTAGCATCCAGCATAGTTAGAACTCTCCAATGAGAGTCTAATAGAAGAACACACGTGTGTGTATATTAGTTAGCATAGTAATAGATGAATGATCAACATCTATATGTATTAGTTAGTTTATGAATAAAAACCTTGTTCATAACATTGATTATGTTCTTTATTATTCCGCTGCGTGTTATTTAATCATTGTTATTAACATCCTAGATGAGCAAAACGATTCTCAACATGTGGTATCAGAGCAGGTTGCTCTTGATATCTAGGATCAAAAGGTTTTGATATGACGTGTTGCTTGTTCATAGTGTTTCTGAAGGCCATTAGATTGGATGTGTTGATATTAGGGTTTTTCA
>BQNB010173770.1:0-13326 GCA_026074375.1 Tanacetum coccineum
ATATCTTCAACATTAATGTTGATTTCAATCAACATTAATCTTGATCTTGTTTCCTTCTTTAGCATATCTTGTTTCCTTTTATTTCTTCTTTCTTCATTTCTGTTTATGGGTTTTGTAATCATCAAATCTGTAATTCCTAACAGTTGAGGAACCCGAGTTTCCAATGGCCGACAATCGTACCATGGCTCAGATGTTACAAGCTCCCATCGAGGGATGCAAAGATGCAATTGTTATTCCACCGATAAATGCAAACAATTTTAAACTTAAACAACCTTTGATCAACCTTGTGCAAAGTAATAAGTTCACGGGTAGACAAGACCCTCATAACCACCTTCGATTTTTCAACAAGGTTACTTCTACGTTTAGACATCCCGAAGTTCCGAACACTTCGATTAAGCTTTTGCTTTTTCCTTTCTCTCTAGACGGTGAAGCCCGAGATTGGCTAGATAAGGAACCTCCTAGATCAATTCTAACATGGGATGACCTTGTTTCATGTAACATTCCGTATTCTCAGGTCATTTTATGACATCATTCATTTTGTCATTTTTCACTATTTATTTTTTTCTTTTCTCGTACGAACTTAATCATATAATAACAAGTTAATAAACAACTAATATTGAAGTTATCAAATAAAAAAAAAAAATATAATAAAAACATTTTTAAAAGAAACCTTTTATTATTATTAAAATTAATTAATTTTAAAATAATATAAATAAAAAAAATTTAATAAAAAAAAATCCTCAGTTCTTGCCGTCAAGAATCAAAAAAAACATAAAAAAAAAAAACCACAAAACCACAAACTTCAGTTTTCCCCCAAACAACATTCCAACACTCCAACAGTTCCCACCCCCCCCAACACCCCCCCCAGCCCTACCAACTAACCTACACCATCAGATTACCCCACCACACCAACAACAGGGATAACAAACAACCACACGTATGGGAAATTCGAGACGCCCTCACCCCTCAACAACAAAAGAGAGGATTAAACCACACACATCTCAACATTTTTGTTCCCTTTTTTTATTTCCTTTTTAATTTTTTTTTATTTCTTCTCTTTGTTTTTTTTTTCTTCCCTTTTTTTTTTCTCTTTTTCCTTTTTTTTTCCTTCCTCCTTACCGCTCCCCTTTTTTTTTTCGTTTTTTTTTCAACAACACACACAACACCAACTCCAAACAGCAACTTTTTTCTGTTTTTTTTTCCCTTTCTTTTATTTTCCTTGTTTCCTCCCACTTTTTTTTCATCGTCCCCACCAAAACTTCAATGAAAACTTGATAAAAAGTCTAAGGATGTGCCACAAAAAGAGTCACTAAAATAAAACAAAAACTAAAACGAAAAAAACACCAAGCTTAACTGTGTGTATCAAGCGCCGCACTGCCTATGGAATCGCTTTGACTGGTGTCTAGCTGTGCTTGTGCCTCAACCCGCTACCTTGTGCAAAGCTTCTGGTTGCATTAACTCTTTTAGCTTTTATTCTTTTGTACGACACAACTCCGTTTTTTGGGCATCTTTCTAACAAACACACTACTTCTTTATTTTTTCTTTTTTTCTTTTTCGCTCAACTTTAGCTGGTAGATACTTAGCTCATTCTTATATATTTTTATCCAGGTGCTTTACTTATACCAACCAAATACCATGCTAAGGAAATACCCATATCCGCTAATTGTACCCATCAATCCAACGCATCACAAACACCCAACCAAAACCATTCTTTTACATCAACATCCCCATATCTCCCATTTCATACCCCAATACCACCGACCGCAACTCAAAATACACTAACAAATACAACATAAAAAAAAAATCATTGTATCTTAAACAACACCCAAATTTAAATGCCCCGCTAATCTATCACCAAAACAACATAGCAGGACATGAACCGGCATACCCCCCATCCACCCCCCCCCCCCACTCTACCCAATCCATTTAAAGCCCCCACCAAATCACCCGCGACAACATAACATCCCAGATCTCAAAAACAAAACCCCACCAGCCAATCAACCAAACCAAACCCTATAGCCGTGCCACAAGATACGCGCCCCGCAGATGAGGGCATATAGCTATAGTTCATATATAAAACGGCTTATGCTCGTTTTCGCGATGAGACTTAAACAAATAATGATGACCTTCAAATTCATATCTACAGAAGCGTGAGCGGTTCCATAATCTATGACCACACCTGCACGCTAACATTAATATCCATGCTTTAATAAGGAAAACACATGTTAAGCTCTTCAGATGTTGAATTTACTGCTGCAACTACACACTCGGGAAATAATACAAAAACCAACAAAAACCAGAGACAAACTTTATGGGGCAGGAGCTTTCAACGCAAAACAAGGGCTACAATATGCCAAAAGCTACTTAATAAAAAAAACACAGTGGCCGACTAACCCCACTAGAATTACACACACAGCCCACAACATCCGCACCTAACACCAAAAAAACCACACTACGCGCTCAAAATACCATATAAAAAAAAACCAACAAACAACGTCCACGGAAAAACCCAACTAAACCCGAACCCAACACCCAAACCCAAAAAAAAAACCAAGCAAAGCTACATATAAGTACATAATCACAAGCTTACAGACTTTCAATATACACAAAAAGCTTACTGTTTAAGCACTCTCTACGGTTGTGAGGTGCACCATCATATCGTTAACGGGCGTTTAATAAATAAAAAAAAATTTAAATTTAATATCTTAACCCCCATAAAAAAAAACCAAAACCCATTGTGCGAGAAAATGCTTTAATAAACCCAATTAAAATTAAAAAAAATAACTAAATTATTTGGTGGATTGAAACCGGGTGGTCCAAGAAAATTATTAGAACAATAGCTAAGAAGATTACGGTTTCCTTGAGGTTGGTAAGTATTACCACCTGAATTATAGTTCCCCATAGTAGCATAAACGTCCTAAGTGTAGCCACCAGCGGCTTGACACTCATAATAAGAATGTGGCCACCATAAGTTTCATAGCTAGGAGTCACATAATTAACTAGCTGATTTGAACGGTACATCTGTAACATGTCTTTTCTCATTTCGATCATCTGCTGAGCAAGAGCTGCTATCTCGGAGGAAGAAGAAGTAGTAAAACCAGATATTTTGGAAGAAGATCAAACCAAGCGGTGGCATGATGTGTCAAAGAATAAGGAAAGAAGTATAAGCGAAGGGCGTCATCGGTGACCTCGTTTTGCTTTATACTATGGGTGATAGTTAAGAACTTATCGAGATGCTTGTTCGCTTCAATGACAGCTATTTTGGACTTGTTGAATCATATGATTCTTAAGTCCAAAATCGGTAGCTTGAATGTTAACGGGAGCGATTGGTTCGCCCCATCCATTCATCGTCGGCTGACACAGCTCCTCCATCGTTCGGAGATCGGGAGCCGGATTTTGAAAATTAAGTCTCGATGGACCATTATGATTTTAAGGAGGAGGACCCGCAAGAGGCGGTCCTTGAACGTTTTTAGGATTCATATTGATTTCTTCAAAATCAAGTAAAAGAGACGGATCACCAAGATTTCTTCGACGATTTTGAATAACGCTCTCGGGATCAGAAAAAGGAGGAGCGAGATTAGAAGAAGAAGAACGAGTGCTCATGCACTAAAAATAATAATATTTTTGAATTTTTTTTTCAAATATTTATAAAAGAAAATTAAATAGAAATGAAAAATATTTTTGGATTTTTATAAAAATAGAAATAGAAAATATTTTTGGAATTTTTTTATTAGGAAAATAAAATGAAAATATTTTTGGTATTTTAAAATATTTAAAGAAAATAAAATAGAAATAGAAAATATTTTGGATTTTTTTTAATAAGTAGAAAATAAACTTTCAAAAGAGAAAGGATCTTCAAGGCACTAACTTCAAACACCACGTGTAGATCGTACACCTCTCTCCGGCAGCGACGCCAAAAATTTGATGTCGTTCGTGAGAACTAATCGAGTAATATATAAGTATTTCCCGTCGGATGTAAAAATTACTTGAGGACAAGTAATAGTTAATCTACCGGGTGTCGTGTCCCAACGAGAGATGAATTTGAAAATCATGAAAATGTTTTGTTTGATGCTTGAATGCCAAATATTTTTGTTTTGGTTTTAAACTAAATATATAATAATAATAAACTATATAATACTAGAAAACAATAAGCAAAGCAATTAAAAGATGAGATATATATATATAAAAAGATATGCTTGCTAAGTGAAATGTTTATATCCTTAAGGGTGAATAATATATAAAATTAAGTCCTTATCGATGAATCAATATCCTTTAAATAAATTATCTTCTCGCAACGTTGGCTTATATTGAAAACAACTTTTATTAAGATATCGATTACTAAATTAATTCATAGATATTCTTACGGCTTTTGCCCGCTCAAATAACTAAAACAATAATCTAAGTAATATAAAAATCACTAATCAATATTTTCTCTTTTTTATTAATCACACTTAATTCACTAAACAATTTATCACTTAACAAGCATATATAAAAATCTAAGCCTAAAAGAAAAAACTACTCACGTTCATAACATCTACAACCTACCAACTACTACATCGTTAATCATGCAAGCAAACAAATAAAGCCAACACATGGTGGCCATCAAAATCTAAAAAAATAAACCAATTCCAATCTACCAACTACAACATCATTGCCCAGAGCCCGCCGAATCTGACCTCATCGACTGCCCCCACCCCCCCCCCACCCTTCTCCACACCCCCCCCCGCCCTACAAAATCCCCACGCCCACCTCCCCACACGCCGAAAGCAAACAAAAAACCCCCCGTTTAAACACCAAATCCACACACGCCCCACCCCGAATTCGCCCAACATCCCTCGTGTACCGCCAACCACCACCTCTAGGGGTCCCCTCACCCCAAACCAACCCCCCATCCCTCACCATTTCCCTCTTTTGCACACCTAACACCGCTCCCAACTCCAAAGCTGTCGCCTACCAATATGATTCACCACACCACACCCACCCAAAACCCAGAGAGTTCTATCACATGAACCATCAACACTAATCTAGCAATTAACACACCCGCCCCAACCCAACCCAACGCTCTACATTCCCTCCCCCACAACAATGCACCCAAAGGTGTACCCCTTCGCCCCGAGCCCGATCGCCACCGGACAACTTGCACAACAGTGCCTCCGCTCTATCCCCACCTGTCACCACCGCTAACCCCCACGCCAACCCGAACCGCCCCAGTAACCCCCCCTAATCAAAACTCAGGTAAAAATAATCTCTATCAAATCAATAAGCAACATAGGATATCTTATAATTTTTTTCGAATTCAAACCCATAATAAAAAACAACCATCGACACTACAAATACACCTAGCACCCCCTCGCTACAGATCTCTCACCATAATCTATACTACTCCAATCAGCTACCTCCAAGCTATAACAAATCGCTACAGCTACTAGTAATAAAAACACAAAAAAAAACCAAATCAATAAGACAAAAGTGAGAGAAAAAAGACGATAAGACACAATAAGCTATATTCTCTTAATATCGACACGTGTCGAACCACAGAGAAGAACAAAGTAAGTAAAAGAAGAAAGCCAAGAAATACTACAAAATCCAGAAGGAAATCCTCAGCTATCTATTTAGTGATTCATCAAGCACGCTCAACCTACCTCCCTTTCACCCAAACCAGCCCAAACTCCTGCAATCATACTCTAACCCACCATCTTACGTATATTTCGGTTCACCACGGTTGCACTCCCGCTATTGGGCGCTGCTCCCAAACTACAACGCGTCCCGCACACCCCGCCACCGACACTACCGCACCTCCCTATCAACAGCCACTACCGCCCAGCGCCTTGTCCTCCGATCCCCCTCTACAACTGATCACAACACCTCGGTCTCACCCTGAGCCATCCCTAACTCCTGCCCCCCACAGCCCCCTCTCAACCCGAGTGCCTGACGCAACCGACGCCCTTCTAGCCCGCTACCCCAGTATCATCCCGCCACAAAACCGCACGCGAGCCGGCCCCACCGCCCCCCCCCGGTCACCCAAAACGCAATACCTGCGCCACCCCGCCCCTACCCTCCCCCTCGACCACGTCTCTCCCGTCCCCGCGCACGGTGACCTCCGCCCGGCGTCCCCCCTCCCCCCCCCCCGCCCATCCCCCCCCCCAACAAGAGCCCCCCACAACAACCACAAACCACCACCCCGCACCTCACTGCCACCCCTCCACCCCACTACCTCAACCAACCATCTCGTACTTCCACACTAAACCCCATTGCCCCAACTACCCATCGACACCCCTGCTTCCCTCATCACCCCCCCACACCACACCCGCCGATAAACACTCCACTCCACCCCTCGCTCCTGTGCGAGAAGCGACCCCACCCAAGCCCCCGCAGTTTCTTACCTCGCCCCCCAACTTGACCCCATCCAGCCTCATGGGCTCGACCCCCGTCCCAAAAAACATAACTTCAATATAATTCTTCTCGCCACACACAAATAATTTATATAATATATTATATGTGTGCCCCACTACCCAACACACATTATAACGCCTACAGCGTAACCGCTCGAGCTGTTTCAATGTATTTGCGCGAGACTCCAACTTTCCGACCTAACGATTTGTGCCCACGTGTATTTCGTGTTTGTGTAATTATTTTTATTATACACGAGTCAGAGCCAAATAATTGTATTAACCTACACGCCTCGATTCACTTTTCATTCAGTTTTAACTAAACCTAAACAACAAACCTAAAAACCACCACTCGATAAAATTTGAGACGATTTGTTTTTATGAATTTTTTTGGGTCTTTATACAAAAACGACAACAATAAAAAAAAAAAACTCTCAATATTATATCATTTATACATAATTTGATTTATATCTTTATTTTATTACATTTTTTCCACTCTGCGTTCGTGACTGCGACTTTTCTATTTTTATAATTTTCTTCCCCCCCCCTCCTAATTTCCCTTAATTCCCCCCCCCCCCCTTTAACATTCCCAATTACCTCCCCCGCCCTCCCCTCCCCCCCGATCCCGACACTTGTTCTTTTTAAAATATCAGTCCCCCCCACTTACCCTCGCCCGACGTTTTGAGAATTTTTCCCGTCTATTTTTTTTGTTTATTTTGCCCACAAAACGAGACCAACATCTACACACGGAACCACACAACAAACACTAGCCTAACCAAAACACATTAACTCACCGCCAAGACACATAAACGTGACAAAAGTACGAAAACGCCTACATTTCTTCCCTAAGTAGAAAACTCAGTGTAAGTAATGATATCTCTTCTTTTCTCTTCTTTTACTCTTCTTGCTTCTTTTTTTTTGGGATTTATTTTCTCCCCACTAATGTTTATTGTTTTTGAGTTAATTTTTATTATGTTTCTAATTGGATGTTGGGGTTTAAAATTAGAACTACGGGCATATTACTGGGTTAAATTTGTTATCGGGTTATATTTGTGTAACTATAGTATATCCTGTTTTTTGTGTATGTTAAACCCTTTGATACTTCCCCTTTTGATCCCCTTTGTATTTAAACCCTAAAAGCTTAATAACCAATGACAATTTTTTAATTATTATCTAAATGAATTATGTTAAACCTTTAAAAAACGTAGGTAATTGATTTGTAAATGTATAATTTTATTTTATTTTTTGGTTAATTGCAACTACTGCAGAAGAGCACAAGCAGAATTAAATAGCAAGGGGTGAAGACAGGCCAGTAAACTGCCCCGTTACGATGCCGATCGCGGCCTATACTACACTTCTACTTACACCACGAATCTATCGTTTCTTATAAGCAACGGTTAACTAAGAGCAATAAACGCGCCTGACGTCAGCTTATATTCACGACCCTGTCTAGGTCACGTATATATAGCAATCTCGATGTTGGGCAGCCCCTGATACAGCGTAGCCCTAAACAGCAACTATTTTCATTCGATTCACCCTCACCAAAGAGAGGCAGGACCGAAGAGGGATGGCCCAACTCCTCCAAAAGTGCCCCAACTACCAGAAAGAGTATTAGATTCAGAATCTCGTATTTGACATTGCTGGAGCACTACTTTAATTGAGAGTTAGGGATAAAGGTCAGAGTTTTAGGCTTGGTGACCCACCCGTGACGCCCACCTGACCAGCGTCGGTGTTTCGCTTAATTCCGGGAAAACCAACAAACTCTTGTTTTCCCTGATATATAGAATAATGACGAACGGGCATTCCTCTCCTTTTCTTCGACGTGTGTTTCTGGACAAAAAGCAAAATTTTTGTGGAAAAAAAGGCTAGATTGGGTAAAAGCTGCACAAGTAAAGATGCCAACGGGTAAAGCGAGCGCAAAAGGTAAAGCTGCAAAAGGTAAAGCCTACTAGCTTTGTTCAGTGAACGCTTGCGAAAAGTAAAGCTTGCAGAAACGTAAAGCAGCAACCAGTGGTAAGGGCACAAAAAACAAGCCCAGTCAAGCGCAAAAGGTGATACAACACAGTGTGACAAATCCTAGCAACTTAAGATCCTTGCTAAGCGCCGATGAAAATGAAGAGGACACCCGAAGCGTAGGTTAGCGGCTTATCCCTCGCTCACGAGTTTGAAATGTTAAACCCAGTTGGAACAGCTTTATTAACTAAAACACCGTACATAAATCTCACAACACGGGCCCGCGGCACCCCCTGGTAGTCCCTCAACGTATAATCCACCTCAGCGGCCTTGCGGCTGTCGCGAGTGGCACATACACACCACGTGGGCGACCCACGCTTATATCTCTTAGTGGGACATCCACTACGGGGACCGCAATTTACAACCCAAACGGACGGACGCCCCTCGCCCGAGCCATAGCAAGCCCCACCCACCGCTCCCCTCCACCATCCCCACAACCCGCACAAAGACTCCCCAACTAAAATACCCAACGTACACCATATCCGAAATTGCATGGGCCAATACACGACCCGTACTTATATGTTACTTACACCTACAATTGGATATGACGTCTCATCTATTTGTCATAAAATTACGCACATTGATAATGTTTATAGATATTGGAATCGTAGTTTCCCCAACAGTATAATCACTAGAGGTTGGTGCTACCCGCCTCAGAAGATGCAACCACGTTAACAAGATGTCTAACATACAACATGTCGTGGACTAGGGAACAGGATTATATGACAACAACAAAATTACTCTCAAACACACATGTTGGTTTGGTTGGCTGTAATACAACCAAGTAAGCATACACATCAAGGGAACCAAATTCAAATTATTGATATATTTTTTAATTTTCGATGTTATGTGTTTACTAATGTTCATACTAACGACCGGCCATGTACTGATTTATTAATATCTTGGATTCAAATAATCTCAATCCTTTACTTAACTACCTCTACAGACAGCTTCGAGGGGGGGGGGGGCCCTGATTTGAAAGCGAAGAGATATCCCTCACTGGTGTAGACAAACGTATGGACTATGTATGCGTGTAAGGCACGATCCTGACCCAAGGTGACATGGACCATAACAACGGGTTTCACTTCTGAAGCAGTGGACCCTCAGAGTGGCCTGACCACGATGGAAGTGGAGCCTCCACAAAGAGTATGGCGATAAGCCAGACGCACAAAATAAAAGCAACCCCATCACACAGAGCAGGTTGTGCGCGCTCGTGACGAAGCTCTTGGGCAATTTTGGAAAAGTCGAACGATTGTCGAACTAGAGTCGATCTACACATAAAATTGGAAGAGCGTCGGTTGAAATCTGCATATAAACATTTTTCCGCCTCTCAGCAAGCCTGGGGTATATCTTACCAACTCTCCTAATGCAAGGTTATCTTCAATCTAAATTACCACAAATATAGTATCCTGAGATAACATTAGCTTCCCCCTCATTACCAAAGATCCAGACTCCCCACACAGGGCCGAACGCCCACAACCCACACCGTCTTTCATACCAATATTCATTTTAGGCCCCTGAGTTTTTAGTAGAGCACAAATGCAGCCGTAATGATGCAGCGACACCAATAACATCACAAGCCGATGCTCATACCAAGGTTAAGTTTCGCATTGACACCAAAAAGAACCATGACTATGTAAATCCACCTAATATCCCCCCAGTCCACGACCCCTTGCAAATTCATTATTTAAATATTACCGTAGAGGCCCCGAGTGGATAAACCTAGGCAGCAGATCGATGGGACCCCTACACTCCACCCACATACGTGTACCACGACCCGCCCGCGATGGATCACCACCCTCCCCCCTCCCCTCCCCCCCAAGTGAGCCCCATCCCGATGATACGATGTCTCACGGATTGTTTTAGCTTGACATACAAAATATATATGATCGATTGATTATTAAACACATACCCGCCTTCATTTATCATTATAAGCCCACGTGTTTTTTGTAGATGCTAATGAGCAAGCTGTAAGGACCCGCTAGCGCTAAGGCAAAGGATTTATGTTTAGCTGCACGGCTTGACCACAAATTTGTATGATTTTTAATAATATATAAACAATAACCGCAATTCTAATTTAAAAAGCCAACGAGTGTTCATGATGATTGTTGGTGTACCTACTGCCAGCCGAGAAGCCCGATGATACTGGCAAAGGTTAGTTTTGCTTGACCACCCATTTTATATGAATACGGAATTATTTAAACAATAACCCCATTCATATCATTTAAGTCCCCACGAGTGATATTGTGATGCATATATAGATGACGTTGCTATGCCGCCGACAAGCCGATGCTAAACAAGCAACAAGCGGTTTGTATTCGCTTGTGCACAAATTAGTAACATTTGTAATACAATATTACACAATAACCGCCTTTCAATCTATTTAGGGCCACGAAAGTGTTCATGATAATGTTGGTGTCAATAACCTGATGCCTCGGCCCGAGCCGATGATACAGCAAAGGTTTGCTTAGCTCGACATAAATTATGTATGATTCGTGGTATTAGAAAATAACCGCATTCATTCCATTATAGGCCACGGAGTGTTTGTGAAGAAATTGATGAAGCTGGATGCCAGCATAACATATTAATGAAGCTGATGCCGCAACCGATGATAATGCAAAGGTTTGTTTAGCTTGACATAAATTTGTATGATCTGTATTACTATATTAAACAATAACCACATTCATTTTATTTAGACCACGAGTGTTCATGATGATGTTGGTGTACCTGATGCCGCAATCGATGATAATGCAAAGGTTTGTTTAGCTTGACATAATTTTGTATGATTCGTATTATTAAACAATAACCGCATTCATTCATTTATGCCACGAGTGTTTGTGATGCTATTGATGAAGCTGATGCCGCAGTCGATGATAATGCAAAGGTTTGTTTAGCTTGACTCAAATTTGTATGATTTGTATTACAATACTAAACAATAACCGCATTTATTTTTTTAGGCCACGAGTGTTTATGATGATGTTGGTGTACCTGATGCCGTAGCCGATGATAATGCAAAGGTTTGTTTAGCTTGACACAAATTCGTATGATTCGTATTATTAAACAATAACCGCATTCATTCATGTAGGCCACGAGTGTTTGTGATGATATTGATCAAGTTGATGTCACAGCCAATGATAATACAAAGGTTTGTATAAATTATAAAACCAATCTTCATTTTGTTGTACATGAGACACCTTTTGTTTATATAAGTATCTAATGATAGATACACTTAACGATACATCCCACCTTAGGTGCCTATTTTCGATGTTTACAGCATGCCAGTTGATAACGAAAACATGTTAATGAAGGATGTATATGACATTATCAATCATACAGACCCTCCTATCCATGGGTTCCAAATAATGTTATGGGGCGGTTTATAGAAAAAAGGAGACAGTTTAGATGACGCAAAGCTAATCAGGTAATTCTTTCTTATGAATTGTTGCTGTATTTACCGATTGAGTATTCTTGTAAACGTACTCCTACCTTTTAACATATTAACGTCTGATATGTACATATTTTCAGAAGGATACCAAACCAGAAGTAACTGTTGTCAAAAATAAAATAAAGAAGAGGATGAGCAAGCGACAAAGACAATTACCTACGTCCACTAGAAGGCATTCAAAGAGACATATTCAGGAAGTGGCATCGGCGGCTGATAATGGAGAGGTTGTGAAAGAAAACCAACTGCCAGATTCGCATGAGGTATATGTCTTTTAATTTATAATATGTTTAGTATTTTTCAGTTTGTTAACACTATTGATGGATTGTTTATGATGTTTTCCAACCACACGCTTCGAAAAGAATAATGAAGGGAGACTCTTATTATCAGGGGAATGCCGCATGTTATTGGGAAATTATTTTGAAGGAAATCCTCATTGCGCATCTGGGATGAGGGTATATGTTTTATATTTTATAACATGTTAATTTGTTTTCAGTTCATTTACATCATCTAATTCTTTTCCAGAATCTTACAAGAGATTCCAACACACCAAAGACAAGAATACACGTTCTCAAAGATGTTTTGGATTATTTAAGTCAAGCAAAGAAGCCACATCATTGGTTTCCTTGGGGGAATGGCTTGAACGTCGACGAAAAGTTTTGGCAAAGTTTAGTGGCCAGAGATGTTACTAGCAGATATTTCCTAACTTTATCGGTAAGTAATTACTTACTTAAATATTTTAGGATCGCTAATCACAACCTTTGTTAAAAAGGTTTGCGAGTGCATCATTTTCCTAGGTTTCATTAATCATAAATTTTGTTCCAAACCACCAAGGTAATAGATAAAGGAATATAATAACCACGCTAAAAATGTCTTATAGTAATTGTTACATGTATGTTAATCACGTGGGTAGTTAGTATAACCTTGGGCGGAACGTGTACAGTACTTTAAAAAAGGCTACTTTCTGTTGTATCAGGTAGTCGAGCTATGGGTCCAGTTGATGTGGCATTTCAGGCTAAAGCATGCCGACTGGGCTATTTTCTCTCCATATTACTACAATCTTCCAATGCCCTATGACCTCAGGGACTGGATATTCAAGGACATCACGTACCCCGTGGGGTAGGCCGATATAGAAACAGTGCGTATTCAAAACTAAGCTATTATTGTGCACTTACTTCTCGCATGTCATGATTGATTTAATTTTTTGACTTCCTACGTTATTGGTGGTTTTTGGTAACATATATTTTTCGTTTAGTGTAGGTTTATATTCCTGTAAACATACCAGGTATCCACTGGTTCCTTGTCGTGTTTAAAATTAGGAAGGGTGTCGTCACCTTTTATGATACACTCAGCGATAAAAAAACCTTGGGACAAGGAAGACCGTCCTTGGTGGATCAAATTTCGGCAACTGATGAGCAAACAACTACGGAAGGGCATGTCAAAGCATGGTGTCTTCAAGCAAAAGAACATACATCCCAAGGG
>BQNB010173771.1:0-13326 GCA_026074375.1 Tanacetum coccineum
AAGTAAATTCTGCCATCATTTCGTTGCTCAAAGTGTGTTTCCAATCCTCTTAGCCATTCAGCTAGGGCTTTGAGATCCTTGGAAGCTTAGCCCTGTGCTTCCAAAATCTTAGCCTTAAGTCTAGAATGAATAGTAATACTTATGGCACATACTCATCTTGGTTTGAGTCTTTCTTTTCTATTCAATGCATCTGCTACCACTGGTCAGTGTAGATAACACTTTTAGTCCCATAAAGATAATGTCTCCAGATTTTAAGGGCGAACACCACTGCACCCAATTCCAGGTCGTGGGTGGTATAATTTTTCTCATGCTTCTTTAACTGTCTTGACGCATACGCTATCACTTTGCCTCGCTGCATTAGCACGCACCCAAAACCTTGTTTCGATGCATCACAATAGACCATAAAGTCGTCTGGTCCATCGGGGAGTGCTAACACTGGAGCATTGCATAGCTTCTCCTTTAGAATGCGGAAAGCTTCATCTTGTTCATCGCCCCACACATATGTCTTATTCTTTTGAGTCAACAGGGTGAGGGGCTTGGAGATCTTGGAGAAATTCTCAATAAATCTTCGGTAATAACCCGCCAATCCTAAGAATGAACGGATTTCAATTGACGATTCAGGAGTCTTCCAGTTCTTGACTGACTCAACCTTGCTAGGATCCACATGGATACCGTCACGATTGACCACATGTCCTAGGAACTGAACCTCTTTCAACCAAAACTCGCACTTTGAAAATTTGGCGTATAACTTCTCCTTCTTGAGTAAGTCTAAAATCGTCTTCAGGTGGACTTCATGTTCTTCCTCTGACTTTGAGTAGATTAAGATGTCGTCAATGAACACAATTACAAATTTGTCCAAATACGGCTGCGACCGCGGTTCATTAAGTCCATAAATATGGCTGGCGCGTTCGTCAGCCCAAATGGCATGACTGTGAAATCAAAGTGCCCATAACGTGTCCTAAACGCGGTCTTCGGTATATATTTTTTTCTCGAACTCTTAACTGATGATATCCCGAACGAAGATCTATCTTGGAGAAACAACACGCACCTTGTAATTGGTCAAACAAGTCATCAATTATGGGGAGAGGGTAACGGTTCTTTATAGTCAACTTATTTAATTCCCTGTAGTCAATGCACATTTTCATCGCACTGTCTTTCTTCTTGACAAAAAGCACGGGTGCTCCCATGAGTGAGTGGACTGGGTAGATAAAACCCTTCTCTTGATGTTCTATAAGTTGGTTTGATAATTCTAAACATTTTTGCAGGAAAGTCATTACTGCACCCAGGACGCCTACTTCTATAATCCTTCTCCATGTGACCTATTCTTTGACATCTCTGGCACTTTTGAGGACATGGTCCATGATGATGTAAGTTGCACCGGTTGCATTTTGGTAAATTTCCAGCATAAATCTTTCCTTCAGCTAGGGCTGCAGCATATGCCATGACAGTTTTTGGTCTCCTGTTTTGTTGATGGTGATGATTGTTGTTTCGGTTGCAGTTATAGTTGTTGTTTGTGGTATTGGTTTGTTGTTGTGGTTATGTTGTAGTTATGGTTATTGTGTTTTGCTTCATCTGAGTTGTCTTCCCATTTCCCTTTTATTGCTTTCCCCACTTCTTGCAAACCCTACCCTGAACTGATTTGCCGACAGTCCAATATGGGGCCATTGTTGATTGCCTATGCAAGGTCTCAGGCTTTGAAGAAGTGAGTTTCCTTTGATATCTTTAAGAAACCCAAGAATGTACTTTTCAATCTTTTACTTTCAGTGGACACCAATTCAGGAACACATCAGAACTAGTTCATGGGAAACACGATTATGTAAGCTTCGATATCATTCTCCTTTCAGCGTTAGAGTCCAAAGTTCTTGTTCCCAATCCTTTGGATTTCCAGTTGATGGGCAAGTATTCAGTGGTCATCATAGTTTCTACGTTGCTCCAGGGAATCTGAGTTGCATTAGGCAAGTACCAAAGTCTGTACATTTCAGTTCCACCAGGTTAGAGCACAACCCTCGATAGTGTGCAATAGCAAACTTCACATTTGTCACTTCAACACATTTGCAAATTTCAAAACAATTGTTCCATCTTTTCAACCAACGTTTCAGGTCAGGACTTACACCTTCAGTCCCCTTGAAGGCGAGGCTTGCCATTTCATAAATATCTTTCATTACAAAATCACATGCATCTCTGTACAACAGTTCCTCCAGTATTTGTTGATCCGGATCCACCAGTATTGTTTAAGTCAGCTCTTAGTCTTTTCATATTTTCAATGGCTTTGGCCACACGCTTTTCCACTATCTTCCTAACAGATTTCTTCTTAAATCTCCTGGGCGCATATCTGGCAAACACAAGTACATAATTCGTTAGTATTTCGTTAAAAGTATGCGTGTCATGGCATTGGGTAAATAATGGAGAATGATAAGAAATAATCATTAAATTAATCAGGATAGTCGATATTTATATAATTTGAACGTATAGAAATAGATATTGTATGTCAAAAGATTAGCCGTCAAGAGATCGGAATTTAACCAAGTATTATATATCTAAGATTATATATAATGCAATAATGACAATCGGAAAAGTAAGCAAGGATCAGGAAATACGCGCGCGTGGATATCAGATAGCGATGAAGGATTCTGTATTTAAAAATGAAAGGAAAGAAAATCTTTAAACTTTGTGGTTATAGATAGGTTGAAATGACCCAGTTCCCTATAACCTTGGCTCTTGGTACCATTGTAAACCCCCAAAAATCATTGGGAGCAGCGAAATGGTAACAATGGGGTTGCTGTCAAAGTAAACAATTCAGAGATATAGGGAAACAACCCTTAAAATGGACGTTTAAGATAAGATTTCATTCGATGCCATAATATATATCCGCGCGACTCGAATGCTCCCAATGTTCCACTAGCAAAATAGTAACCTGAAAATACATGCTAAAACGTCAACAATAATGTTGGTGAATTCATAGGTTTAAGTAAAAAGCAGTATTGAAATAATTTAAGAAATATTTCAGAAGAAAAGTAGCGTTACAACATTTAAAAGTGTTATTTCCGAAATCCATCCGAAATCCAAGTAGTGATTTAATAAATCTAGTAATGTTCAGTAGTGGACCACAAGATCGAAGTAATGGTGGACTAAGTACGTATTCCGAAGTCCAAAACAAATAATAGCAGACTATGTACGTATTCCATAGTCCAAAATAGGTAAGGTAGACAAGAGAAACACATTCATCATGTCCAACACTTTGTATTATTGCACTAAGCTCATGACCCCGAAGCCTTAACTAGATTTGTGCCCCAATCAGAATATAGGATGCTTGCCAACAACCTAACACCTCTCAATGTTAAATGCACCTTGATCAAACTAGTGACCCAAGGAAAGGTGGGGATTGTCAGTCCCGATAGATCTATCCACAACACTCGCGCTTACTACAATAGCAATTAACGGTTCATGATAAATAGGGACTTCACGGCAATAAGGTAACTTAGCAATAATATTCAGGCAATAATCTGGATAGCATACACTTTGTAAACACTTAGAAAAACACTTGTGTCCAATAGTAAAACAAGCAATGTAATTCACCCCATAGATTTTGTAAAACAATCACGTAGTAAAAAGGGGGCTATGAACTCACCTCGAGTGAATGGTAATCAATAAGTATTCACAATAGAAAAATGCATCACGAAGGAATCCGAAGGCAACCTAATCCAATATAGGTCGTATAAGTACTAAACACTTTGATTATTTATAGGTCGTATAGCTCATCATACTATCGTTCGGGCTATCATAATTAAGAGGTCATGTAGTGACGTATGAGGAGCTAGGACACTTTAAATCGTAAATCCAATAACTCGTCGATACGCCACCCCGAAGAGGCCTCATTATGAAACTCCCTAGTAATATAGTACTTTGATTAACTAATACCACATATAATTCTATATAGCTACATCACCATCTAATCGTTTTAGTGAAATCATATTTATAAAGTAAAAACGTTTATAAGTATACTTTAGTAAAACTGGCGTAACTTTCTCGTTTTAAGTCCGTTTCTTTCGTTTCTTACGTCCACGCCTTCGTATTAAGACGAGTTATCAAAATATAACATTTTCAAAATTTGAGTTTTTCTGATGAATAGTGATTTTACTGTTCATAACAGTTATATATTTATTTTTATAGATTTAGTTATCGTAAATCTCGTAAATGTCGTAACTTATTCGTTTTAACTCCGTTTTTAGCGATTCTTTCGAGTACGTTTACTAATGTCTCATTGTTGACTTTTACATTGGACTTTTTAATAAAATACAATTATTTTCTAAGTCTGACCCGACCAAAACGACCCACTAAATCATTTTTACGACTCGGATTCTAAAGCAAATTTATGCGAAACGATATTTCAAACAACTTTTTAGTTTTAGCCGAGACTTGAAACTCGACCTAAATGACCAAAATGCCTTACGAGAATCTCTGAAACTATATATAAAAATACTGTAGTTTGACTTTCGATTTTGACTCGTTATATTACATTTTCACGACTTTGACCAAAAAAATTTTATGCAAAACGTCATTCCGAACAACTTTCATGTTTCGCCGGAAGGCCGAAACAGACTCGAAAATTATTCAAAACGCTAAACTAATCAATCTGTCATATTTTAATATTTATTAAAAAATACCTTATTTTCTACTAAAGTGTATATTCGATCTAGCTCCAGTTTCTTCGTATGGGAGTTAAGAAAGTCCCCATTTTATATCAAAACGTCCGTCAAGAAAAGCTTATTATATTTTATAAACAAATTAAACTTTCAAAATCTTGAAACCCCGAAACAATAGGTACTGTTTTTCCCTGTGTCAAAACGACCCGATACAAAATGCGTTAAAACCTAGTTTTCGACCCAAAAACGTCATCAAAAATGCATCCAATCATACCATATAATTTCATTCTAATCCACTTTAATATCAATATCACAATATACAAACGCCCTGAAGGTCTACGTGAACTAAGATCCGGTGGTCTTGGTGAGTCAAACCACATGAAAGCCATTTTAGTGAGAGAGAGTAGAGAGATGGAAAATGGATGTGTGAATAGATGGAAAAATGAATGAATGTTACAAAAGACTCAACCCCTCTATGGAAGCCATAGAGGGGTATTTATAGCCCATATACGCCGTGCTTAAAACTATACATATTGCCCTATTCAGTCTCGCGTATGTGACTATGATAAACTATGGTAATTCTGTAATGTCGTCACGTAAAAGTGAATTCCCAACAATCTTCCCCCACGGGACGATTTACAGAATTACTTACAATAATTTCCTAACAAGTACATAATGATTAAACAAAACTTCCAATGAAGCTTCATATGCAATGACGTCTTTTGGGGTGTTTGACTCCAAGTCTACACACAAACTGAATCATCTTTATAGTACCTTGTAGGAGAAATACTGTAATAGGCAACTGGACTCAGTACCCATATCCATTCTCTGGTTAAGGAGAAGCTTCTGAATTAGCTTCCCCCTAATTCGTGCCACATATTCTGATTTAGAAGCTTTAAAAGCTTCCCCCCAAACTAGCAATGAATCAGCTTCCCCCTAATTCATGCCACATATTCTTAATTTAGAAGCTTTCAAAGCTTCCCCCCAAACTAGCAATCCTCTCTTGAGCATTTCAAAGCTTACTAATAAAAGCTTAGAATATTAAGTGCACAGGCGGAACTGGTAGAAAACCACTATCCAATATTACTATGCCTTTTAAGAATAATCTTAGTGATTGATCGTTTGGGGTAAGATATCTGGATCAAGAACGTATCTTCTCACACTTAAATAAGTTCTTCTCACACCGAGCTTTCCCCCGGAAAGTCCCAATAAAGCATACAAAAGCTCTCTCAAATATCACTTCCCCCATGGTCCTTGAATGAAATGACCCAAAAAAACCATAATTTAACGCGCTGATAGTCTCGGGCGGTTAATGACATAAGGTCCTTCCTATCCGGCATAGCCTAACTTAAAAAATTTCAAGAAAGATGCTCATGGTCCCACGCTTTCCAAGAAAAAGAAATGCACAGGCTCAGGTGAAATCTTCTCCTTCACAAAGGCTCAAGGGTAAATCTTCTCCTTCCCCCCTTGCTGGTTTCCTACAACGTCGGAATCATCAACACTTGGAACGCGCATTTACTTGAGTACGTTGTGTGAGGAATAAATTAGCTCAGTTTTAAACCCGTGAAATCAAATTGCTGATAAATCTCTACTCAGCAACCTCTCTCTGGCTATCATGTTACCAACCGTTACGGAAGGCAAATTTGCATTAACCACTGATAAGTAAAACCAATATACCAAACCTTGAAACTAAAGAAGGAATTTTCCGTTCTTTTGGTGACTTAAGCTTTGCACTAATGTTTGAAGAGAACGGCCGTAGAGAATTTTTGGTGCTCCAAGCAAATCGCTAAGAACTCATATACCTTGGCCAAAGTATGAAGACTTTCATCACCTCTTAGCGATTATTCCAACAACGACTAAGCGTGTTGACACTGAGTACTACAATGTACACTCCTTTAAGTGATAGTTAACCAGGATCTTCAACCATCCACCCCCTTGACAGCTGGAAACTAGATAAACCAAAAAGTTTCTTCAAACTTAAATTAAGCTCGAGCAAGTTATCATTGAAAATCATGCAACCACAACCGCCCGAATTCAAGATAAAATCAGTACAACTCCTTCGAAAAATACCTTACAACCAATCTCGGAATAAGGTGATAACCTAATGCAACTCCGTAGTCACAAAAAATTATTCCAAATCTTAGCCTTTAAGTTACTTATTCGTTATCCAAATTGATCCCGGTCTCGTCACAAAATATTGTCATTTTGTCACATTGACATTACAAAGATCAAACATCAACTTAACCCACCAAACTTATACCCAAAATTATACCCAAATTTGAGCACATTGTACCAAAAAAATATTTTATCAAACATTGATAACTCAATGTGTCAAAATCACATTCGAGTGCAACACCAATGATCATATTTTATGAAAAGTTATCCAACCAAACCTATTTCGAGTGCAACACCAATGTGTCCAAATCAGACCAGGCCTTAGTTCAAATGATAGCTCAATGATCATATTCGGCCCATGAACCAAATTGTTTGTACCTGGCCTTCAAAAGAAAGTAGGATATATAATAATCACATCCTTTTAATTAGGGCATCACAACCCTAATCTATCCCACATTCATCCGCCCCCTTTATCACATCTTTCTAAAAGAAATGCCGATCTAATTTTTGCAGCCAACAAGATGATGCTCCAATTGAAAGATAAAAAAATGCAAACATATCCTCTCCTTCCTTATACACCCTTTAACTCACAAGTCTTTGTTAATCTATAAGATGAAACACATCATCAATTAAGAACACATCCGACCTTATCATAGCACAATCAGACTCGAATCACCCTTATTCCTTTTCATGACAGAAGCACATAAGCACTCGAATATTTGATTTGAAGAAATAAGAGACGTCTTCAAGATCTCGATATTGAGGTCTCGGGTAGGTTTTGTAATGTGTTCTTGAATCGAAACAAAGTATTGATTTATAACCCAAGTGTTATAAATATTTCTTATGTTCGAATATTAAAAGAAAAAGGTTTAACCTTTACAATGATCAATGATGAACTCATGATAAATCTTTGAAAAGATTTTGGTTATGAAACCGTAACATGATTCTGAGATTAAATTGCTTCGAGTCATTGTTGAGATTGTAAGGTGATGGAGATATGATTGTTGTGACAATGGAACTTAGGATTTAGTTGGATTTGAGATGATGTTGTTGAGTTGGTATGGGTGGTTATTGTTGTCGAGTCTGTGATCTTCTTAATCTGTTCTTTTTGGTCTATCCGCCAATTCTCGACATCAACCACTTCCGTCACTTTCTCGTGATTCTCGAAAATCTCTATCCAATGGATGATGAAACCATGTGGGCTGCTGACCATGTTGTCGCACCATCTCCCGGTTTCGCAATCACTATTCCTGAAACCGCAAATGAATATGCTATTAAAGGTAGCCAATTGACTCTTGTCAAAGGAAACCAATTTGATGGCAGAACCAAAACCGATCCTCACAAACACATTCATGAATTTCTCGGAATCTGCGACATGTTCAAATTCAGAGACACCGAAAATGAAGCCGTCCGCCTAATGATGTTTCCCCTATCACTAACCGGAGAAGCAAAAACATGGCTAGACGAACTCAACGAAGGAACTATCAAAACTTGGGATGAACTTTAAAACACTTTCATTAGCCAATTCTTTCCCCCAGCTCTTTTCGACCGACTCCTCAGAGAAATCCGAGCTTTTTCTCAACACGAAAATGAATCTTTAACCGATGCTTGGCTTCATATGAAGGAAATGCTCCAAAACTGCCATGGTCACAATTTATCCAAAGGCAATATTATCAAAATCTTCTATCACGGTCTCAGCGAAATAACTCAAGAAGTTCTTAATGCCGCAGCCGGTGGTATTTTCCTCTATAAAACACCAAATCAAGCTTATCAACTTCTCAAAGATAAAGTCTTACTCAAGCTCGACTGGGCTAAAAATCAAAAAACCAAATTAACTCTTAAGAAAACCATTGCTTTCGCCGATGGAGGCAGCAATAATTCCGATACTGACAAAATTATGGCCCGAATAGATGCCATGACCCTGAAAATGGATACTCAGTACAAAGAACTCTAGTCCAAAGATAAAAAAACTAAACCCGATCTTGATGAAGATGACATACCCATGTCTCGTGAAGAAGAGGCTATGAAGGTCTACGTAAACTAAGATCCGGTGGTCTTGGTGATTCAAACCACATGAAAGCCATTTTAGTGAGAGAGAGTAGTGATATGGAAGATGGACTTGTGATATTAGATGGAAAATGGATGAAGGATACAAATGACTTGACAATGCCAAATGACTCAACCCCTCTATGGAAGCCATAGAGGGGTATTTATAGCCCATACGCCTCTAAACTATACATAGTTGCCTATTCTAGTCCTCGCGTATGTGACTATGATAAACTATGGTAATTCTGTAATGTCGTCACGTAAAAGTGAATTCCCAACAATCTTCCCCCACGGGACGATTTACAGAATTACTTACAATAATTTCCTAACAAGTACATAATGATTAAGAACAAGAACTTCCATGAAGCTTCATATGCTGATGACGTCTTCTGTGGTGTTTGACTTCAAGTCTGCACTCCAACATGAATCATCTTTGTAGTACTTTGTAAGAGAAATACTGTAATAGGCACGAACTAAGTAACCCATACACTTCTGGTTAAGGAGAAGCTTCTGAATTAGCTTCCCCCTAATTCGTGCCACATATTCTTGATTTAGAAGCTTTAAAAGCTTCCCCCCAAACTAGCAATGAATCAGCTTCCCCCTAATTCATGCCACATATTCATTATTTAGAAGCTTTCAAAGCTTCCCCCCAAACTAGCAATCCTCTCTTGAGCAGTTTCAAAGCTTACTAACAAGCTTAGAATAATTAAGTGCACAGCGGAACTGGTAGGATACCACATCAAATATCACTGCTCCTTTAAGAATAAGCTTAGTGATTGATCGTTTGGGGTAAGCATTATCTGGATCAGCAACGTTTCTTCTCACGCTTTATACCCAATACACAAAATAATCAACATATTATCATACATAAGCCTATGTGGCCGGATTTCTAGTGATAAGGATCAACAAATATCAAGTTTCATGTCAACTTGCCTTAAATATCAAGGATAACAAATATCTAGGGAACCAAGGTCTTACACCTTCACATGCACTTGACTACTTGCACTATGAACCTTCCTAGTAAGTCCTTAACTAAATATCTTGTCTATATAATGCCTAAGATAGCAAGAAAACTCATAACTCTCTCATTTGCAAAGTGAAAACAAATCAAAACCTCTCTTCCTCCTCTTATACACCCCACGGCTCAAAACCCTTAACAAACACAATCCATAGTTTGATTTTATTTCACCATATTAGTGTTTACATATCATACTTAAGGTATTCTAAGAAGAATTGAAGGGTTGGTTAAGCTTTGAAAGGGTTTTAACAAGATATTGCAAGATTAGGGTTTCTTGGGAAAATTAGGGTTTTCATCCTATATTTTCAAGCCAAGAGTGTTAATCACAAGGGTGTGATTGTTATTCTCTTCTCTACTCATCCAAGCAAGGTTATACATAAAGCTTAATCATTTCATAACTAAGATTTTATGTGTTCATATGTTATATTTAGCTAAATCACCATTTAGGATACTTTTGAATATGTAAAATGGATATTTACTTATGATTAATGTTTTATGAACTTATTTTCATGTCACATGGATGCTAATATGATGTTAAAATGGATGTATAAGTGTTTTATAATGTTGGTTAAGTATGATCATGTATAAGTGCAAATTAGGGTTTTTATGTTAACTTAATAAGTTGCAAATGAAAATGATGTAAATAACATGTTAAAATTGTTATCTTGGACTCACATGAGCAAAGTATGAACTAATGGATTTTATATATGTAAGACATAAGATATAATTGATGTAAAGTATGTGCAACTAAGTGTTGAATCTTAATGGTACAAAAATCAAGCTTAAAAAATGTCTAAATCACAAAACCTCAAACTTTCTGTTTTGGTTCGATTTTGAAAGCAACCATAAGTATGTTTATAAGATATAACAATCTCATAAGGATTCCAAAATGAAAAGAAACTCGAAAAACGGATAATAAACGAGAAGAAGAACACATTACGAGTTTACGACGCTAAATACTTTATAAAACAAATTTTATAAAAAGTTACTATTCATGGCAGAAACTTATACTTTGTAAACATCAATAATATGATAAAACTTTCAATTACGAGAATATCCGCCAATTCTCGACATCAACCACTTCCATCACTTTCTCGTGATTCTCGAAAATCTCTATCCAATGGATGATGAACCTATGTAGGATGCTGACCATGTTCTCGCACCAACTCCCGGTTCTGCAATCACTATTCCTGAAATCGCGAATGAATTTGCTATTAAAGGTAACCACTTAACTCTTGTCAAAGGAAACCAATTTGATGGCAGAACCAAAACTGGTCCTCACAAACACATTCACAAATTCCTCAAAATCTGCGATATGTTCAAATACAAAGACACCGAAAATGAAGTCGTCCGTCTAATGATGTTTCCCCTATCACTAACCGGAGAAGCAAAAACATGGCTAGATGAACTCAACGAAGGAACTATCGAAACATGGGATAAACTTCGAACCACTTTCATTAGCCAATTCTTTCCCCCAGCTCTTTTCGACCGACTCCTCGGAGAAATCCAAGCTTTCTCTCAACACGAAAATGAATCTTTAACCGTTGCTTGGCTTCGTATGAAGGAAATGCTCTGAAACTGCCACGGTCACAATTTGTCCAAAGGCGATATTATCAAAATCTTCTATCACGGTCTCAGCGAAATAACCCAAGAAGTTCTTAATGTCGTAGCCGGTGGTATTTTCCTCTATAAAACACCAAATCAAGCTTATCAACTTCTCAAAGATAAAGTCTTACTCAAGCTCGACTGGGCTAAAAATTAAAAAACCAAATCAACTCTTAAGAAAACCGTTGCTTTCGCCGATAGAGGTAGCAGTAATTCTGATACTAACAAAATTATGGCCCGAATGGATGTCATGACCCTAAAAATAGATGCTCAGTACAAAGAACTCTAGTTTAAAGCTAAAAAACTAAACCCGATCTTGATGAAGATGACATACCCATGTCTCATGAAGAAGAAGCTAAATTCATGCAAACTTTTTGTAAGACTCATTTTTATAATGATTACCGCGACCGAGACTCAAATCGCGATAATTGGCATTCAAATGAACGAAGTAGTTACAACCGAGACAATTACCGATTCAATACCGATGACAAACCTTATGATCTTCAAAAACAATTCAACGATTTCATGAAATCTCAGCAAACAACCAACACTTTCGTCAAAGAAACATTTATGAACCCTAAAACCTAACTCGAAACCGTAGCCAAAAATCATCAAGCCTCAATCTAGAATCTTGAACTAAGTTTGACAGACTTGCTGACAAGCAATCTGGTCGACCTTCTGGATCTCTTCCAAGTAACACTCAACCAAACCTAAAAAAACACAACTTCAAAACCTATCAACCACCATAATCTCGTAATGAGCATGTGAATGTCGTATTCACAAGAAGTGGTAAATCCTATAACCCATCAGTTAACCCAAATAACCAACAAGACAATTTTGAAACCCCTGTCAATTTTGATAATGATGATGAAGAAGACGAACCTACACCACAACCAAAAACTCAAAATCCAAAACAAACCAAAGAAACTCCATTGCCTAAACCTTATAAACAAAAAATTCCATATCCTCAACGCCTAAGGAAAGAAAAATTGGAGGCCTAATATGGAAAATTTCTCAACATAATCCGCTCCGTTCGAATCAACGTACCTCGTATCGACGTCTTAGCTGGAATGCCTAATTATGGCAAATTTCTCAAAGAGCTAATAAGCAACAAACACAAGATCGAACAAATTTCTGCTGCTTTCTTAAGCGATAAAAGTTCAGTAATGATCCAAAATAAAGTTCCACCAAAACTTGGAGACCCTGGATGTTTCCTGATTCCATGTAATTTCAACAAAGCTTTCTCTTGCAATGCTTTAGCCGATCTTGGTGCCAGCATCAATCTTATGCCATATTTCTTGTATGTAAAAATCTCTCTCGGAACTCTTAAACCTACAAAAATGAGCGTAAGATTAGCCGATAGATCATTCCAATACCCTGTTGGAATAGCTGAAAATGATCTCATTAAAGTTGGTAAATTTACCTTTCCTGTTGATTTCGTTATTCTAGAAATGGAAGAAGATAGCAAAATTCCCCTAATTTTGGAACGACCCTTTCTTCACACCGCTGATGCAATAATTCGAGTTAAACAAAAACAACTCACTCTTGGATTTGGGACTGAACGAATGATTTTTAATATAGACTCTGCAATTAAACACTCTTACTCGAATGATGACACATGTTTTAGTATCGTGATTTATCAATGAAATCTTAGAAGAAGATTTGATGCTCTTCTCGATAAAGGAAGTCAAATATTACATACAATCCAAGGAACGATTCTCGAAGAAAAACTCTTCACCGAATTTGATGAATTCATAGCAATGACTGCGGATGAAAATTCTAAAAGTGAAACTGAAGAAGAACCTGAATTTGAGAAAATCACCATCAACACAGATTATAAAATCAAAACATGTCTTGAAGAACCTCTGACAGATCTTGAACTCAAACCGCTTCCAGATA
>BQNB010173772.1:0-13326 GCA_026074375.1 Tanacetum coccineum
GAGAGTGGTTCATATTGGTTAGACAAGGTTCGGACCTCTATTTGGAGAGATGTAAGGACCTTGGCTATTAAAGAGGCGTATACGGCAAAGTATTCTATCCATCCTGGAGCGGATACGATGTTGTATGGTTTTAGGTTAACTAATCGATGGTTAAGTATGAAGAAAGATATATCTAGTTGCGGTAGTAAGTATTTAGCGTATTCGGAAGTGGAAGTTGAGCATTAAGGGTCTTTGGGATTGTTGCTACAACCTGAGTTATTGTTGTCAAGTTACCAAGTGTGAGTAGTGGATACGATGCGATTTGGGTGTAGTTAATGGACTGACTTAGTCACCCCATTCCTGGCTATGCTTAGGACAAGTATGGTAGATTTTAGAGGTAATTGAAATACTCACTTTCGTGAGATGAGTTTTTCGAGTATGGATGTGCTTCATTTGAAGCATGGTATGGAAAGGAATGTAGGTTACCGTTTTATGGATCGTAACTAGAGAGAGTGAGTTAAATGGATCGAATTTGGTACAAGAAACAACCAACAAGATAGTGCTAATACAGGAAAGGCTTGAGGCAGCCAAATTGTCGAAAGCGTTAACTTGGTAGTAGTGGGAAACTTTTGAATTAATGCTGGTAGGTTATGGGTGGTTGAAGGTCTCACCTTGGAGAGGTGTAGTACGTTTGGAAAGAAAGACAAGTTAGAACCGAGTTATGTAGGAACATTTGAGTTCTTTGGATATATTGGGCCTACAGTTCGGTTGAGATTTTCTGTCTTATGAGCTGAGTATCGGGAAATTAGATTGGGAGGTGCTGAAAGTTTGAGTAAACCTGAATTTGCGTGGATTCTTTAGATACGTTGAGCTTTGTAACATCTTATATCTTAATTTCAAGACAGTTCTTGTTTGATGAGTTGCGAGGTTAAGATATAAAACACGTTGTTACAATAACTTAAAGGTTTTGATAAGTTTTCTCGATGACGAGGGAGGTACATGTAGTGGGATGCTTCTTTTCGTTTGGGGGTTATTGTGTTGCTAATTGCACCCTTGTGGGGGTAAGTAAAGTCATTAGCAGTTGGATTCGGATTTTGGAAGTTAGTCGAGGTTAAGGTTGACAAGACTCTTTGTTTTTTCAAAGAACCGATGATGTTGTGGACCGAGAGGTCATGAGTAAAAGCATAGTATGATAGCATTAGTGAAAGTTTGTTGGGATTCGAAGCATGGTCCTGAGCTTACTTAGGAACGCAAGGATCAAATGAGGTCTAAGTGTCCTTCGTTGTTTGTCGATAGTGCTAATGCCTCGAGTAGTTAAATCTCAGGACGAGATTTTCTCAAGGTGGGGATACTGTGACAACCATGACTTGAGCAGGTTGGTCAAACCGTAATGTTGACCTAAATGTATCTGTTGGAATGTATGGTTATGTGTTTATACATGTTTATATGTGTTTGTGTAGGATATGTGAGATTGGATAATCAATCCATTGAGCGTGATCGTCTCATTCGGATTAGATTTGTGTTGAATTTTGTGAAGTTCATTTCGTTCACTTTTGGTGACAAGGAAATGATTTTGGTGATTGAAGCGGTTTCGCGTTAATTGTGTAAGTAATTATACGTATACGTATTTTTGTGTTAGTAATTTAAGATAAGTTTAGGTTTTAGAGGTTAAGTTAAGAGAAATGAGTTATTTGATGGAGAAATTTCATTTTAATCACTTATAGTGATAATGAAAATGATTGGGTATTTTGAGAGAATTGTTTTTGTTAATATGTGGATGTCTAGGTGATGGATTAAAATGGGAAGTGTGTCATTTATGAAAGAAATAAGTTTGTTAAAATATGAGAGTTTTTGGAAGACTTTCTATTTTTGAAAGTGAATTTGTGAAATGAAAAGTATTTTTGGAAAGTTAATTATTTTTAAAAGTCTAGTAAATTGCGTTTAAGCAAAAAGGTATGTGCAAATAAGCTTAGGTTTTTATAAAAACTTAAGGTAAAGAAAAGAAAAAAAAAAAAAATTAATAGTTTTTTTTTTTGCATGACAAGTAATATCCGAATTTTGGTAAATAAAAATAAAATCAACAATAAAAAGAAATCTAATTGAATTAATACTAATTAGAAATTATTTAGTAAATATTGGGAGCCTATAAATAAAAAAATAAATCTCAAACCCACACCCTTTTAGTTTCGATCGGTTCCAAAAGGAGGAGAAAAGATGAGAAAAATTTAGGATCTTTCAAGGTAATTTTCGAGTTTATGTTCAATCCTATTATAATCTTTCAATTCTAGTAACTTTATTATGATGGAATTTAGAGTTAAATTAGGTTTTATTAATTGGTTTTAGGTTTTCTGTAATTAAGTAATTATACTAATTAGGGATTGATTAGGGTTTACACTAGAAGCATGATGGTTGAAAAAATCGGTTAGGGTTAATTGCGTTAAATCATGATTTCAGTTTGAGCCAGAATTTTGGTCGTTTTCTCTGTATGATATTCTCATGTTTGGCAACGAATATTTTTTTATGAAATCGTATGAGTTTGATAAGTTCAGATGAGTCTATTTTCTTAAAAAATCGGCCTCGAAGATTTTAGTTCGGGAGGCCTTCAAAGCTTTCGCAGAAAGTTGTCTAACCAGTAAATTAGGGTCAGAATTTGGGTCTAATTTAGGGAGTAAAACCCCAACTTAAAATTTGAATTGGACTTAGCCCTTCTACAGAAGTTAAGTCTTATGTGTCTATTAAATATCCCCCAAAGTAAATTAATTAATTCGAAGCCTAAGTATGCTTTTTAGGGTCATACTTTTTAGTGCGCAATCAGACCCGAATTGAGACTGTTTTGGAGTTTGATTTTCTTAGGAGCACTTAGGTATGCAATTAATGATTGGAGTCACGATGTTGACAATTGGGACATTAAAGGAGCATGTGAGATTTTTGGTTTGAATTATGAGGATGTTAAAGTGGTGCGTTTAGGTCGCATAAGTAGGTGTAAAATTCTGCTTAAAAACAGAAACTGTGAAGTGTAACATTTAAGTGTAAATAGTAAATGTAGGATGTGGTAAAGTTTTAAAACAAGTATAGGACTATGATAGATAACATAGGCATCCATCATAGTTGAGGTTACATCATATTGGGTTGAATGCCTAATTGATGGTAACTTATTGTGTGTTTATGTTGTTTAGATTGTTCGTGAATTTCTGTGAAGTATTTGTGGATTTTGGAAGCTAGCATCAGGTGAGTGTCATAGCCCCTATCTTTTCTAAGATTTTTCATTGGGGTGAAAACGATGCAATGAGTATTGAATGTTTTATTACTGTGATATTTGGAAATGTTGAGCTTAAAATCTACTTGTGCTTGTGGCTATTACTTGCGATGTGTTGAATTGAATTGACAAGTGGAGTCGGGTTGGCTTGGATCATAGGATCGTTCCTTCCCCACTTGGGTTGAGCTGAGCTATTTTTGAGTTGAGCTATTTTGTTTGAGTTAGATGATTTGATGAATTGTGTTGGAATTGAGCTGATTGATTTGCTCGTATGTGATAGTTCATGACTATGCATGCAATGTTTATCTTTATACATAAATGTTGGGGTGTTTTGAAATGTTTTTGAGGGTGGTGTCTAAAACCATCATGGGATCTCACCAACTAGTTGTTGCCGTGCTTTTAGCATCGTTTCAGGTAACAGGTGAGCGAAAATGATGTTAGGAGAGTTGCTAGTGAGGACCATAGAAGCAAGTTGAAGATCTATGATTTTGCTATGCGTTTTATTTGATCACTATGTTGATTGATTTTAGACTTGGTTTTGCATTGTATGACTTGTAGGGATGGTAATCCTTACTCATTTCATATTGGTCGTTGGATATTTTTTTGTTGGATGTTTATCATGGACACGTAGTGTTTTGATGTAATTACACTATTTAGTATTCCTCTATAAAGATACCATGTGCTATGTTAATATCTTTCATGTTATGCCTCGCGTTTCCGCCTTGGCGGGGTGTGACACGCCACCTCATTGATTAGGTGGCACGTACATAGCATAGATTTTTGGAATCAATATTTTTTTCTTAATTTTAAATAATTTTCGGATTTATAATTATTTTTGCATTTAATTTCGAAATTTTTTTGGACATGGTTTTTGTATTTAAATCCGGAATTTTCTAAAAAATAACACCCATGACTAGATTCGAACCTAGGTCTATTCATTCATAAACAAGCACCTCAACCAGTGGAGCAACCAACAATTTGTGATATACAATTGCATTCCTTTCTATATATTCAACCAAGAACATTAAAAGGCCCCTCATCTACAATACCGGGATTTATAGCCATTCCTTTTAAAATGCATGTATCTTTTTGGCTAAACCCTAATATTACGTATCTTGAAAAACCTATTCAGCATTGTTATTCATCAAAAACCCTAATACCCCACTTTTTTTTTCCTTTCAGGCTTGAGGACATGTCCATGAATTTACAATTACAAGCTATTACATCATGCGATCCTACAATCACTAATTGATAAGGTTAATGGCATATTAAGAAATATCATTGGATGGCCCCGGTAATTATGTTACATTCATTCATGATAATACATACATGATTTATTCAATCTTCTCATGTAAGCTTTGATCTTGCATGCTCATGAACATGTATGGTGGTGATCAGTTAAGGAAACTACATACGCTAGGAAAGGCTTATTCAGAGTTATTCTTACATGAGGAGCAGCAACTACAACAACGCACATAGCAGCAAAGGTGAAGGTCACAAAGATGCTAATTACTATTGCAAAAATAGGAATATTGACCGATTTGTATCCCAAAGCAAAAACCTGATCAAATGCTTTGTTTTTAATTCTTGTGATGAACAGGTCTACCCCATAATGTCAAACTTGCAAACGAATTCGGAGCTTTCGAAAAGGTATTATATACGTTTGCAGAAAGTCACTAACCAGTTTTGTCTAATGATTGTCCGTGCAAAGGCCTGACATAGGAAAGAGGATTACTTGCAGGTAAGAATTCTTTTTCCGGTGATGGCATCATTTATCAAAGGGTAGAATAATTATCTGAATTTGTGTTTATAACCAGTTATCATTCTGGCTATTTTAATCTACAAAATCTGTGTTTAATGTTTAGCTTACTCCTGTTAATCGCTTTCAACACACACATTTAAACACTCTCGATATCATAAAATCACTTTTAAGACGCACGTCCAAACCTCCTTATACCATTATTTTTTTGGGTGAGTAAAGTTTAAAAGGTTAAGTATTACTTATCAGGTTGGTATATTATATTGTGGTTAAATCTTGAAAGATAATATTCTTTTTGTATATTTAGGAGCGCAGACTTTAGGGCAGACAGCAAAATGGTTTAAAAGTGCTTTGGCGGTTGAGCGTACAAGAGGAAACCTGAGGCTTAGCGGTTACTCTGCTTGTGGACAAGATGGCGGTGTACAGCTTCCACGTGCATATGTAGAAGGTAACATAATATACTATTATATTAGAGGGTGGGGGTTGGTTAATCTTAAACATCTTATCAACTCATAGTGTATCAAAATCACAGTTTGAATGTTGTATGCAGTCAAAAAACTTAAGCTTATTGCCTTGCTTAAGCAAACGCAACCTATGAAGTGGGCAAAGTGAATACAGGTGGCCTTATGTCTTGCAGAAGCTCTAGAATAAAGTACAAGGAAGGGACGTACTCTTTGCCATGAACTTGACGCCTATAGAATTGTCTTCGATGATATATGTTTCTACCTTTTTATGTTGTTCTCAATAACCTGCTAGGTTGTCTGCGAGTTTGCTTGGGAGTTGGATGAACTTGAGGTCAGCCATAAGCCCGTATTCTGTATTTATTTATATTGTTTGTTAGCAACCTTTTGTCTATCTGGTTTTTATGCATAAATTGGCTTCAACCGTCTTACAATTATGAGAACACTTCTAAATCACTGTAGGAATTAACCAATAAGACATTGCTTTGGAGGAGTTGATCGAAGATCAGAAAAAAGATGCCTAATTTGTTTTTAGAGAGTTGAATTTTTTGACTGAATTAACATGTTAGTTTTTCTAATGTCTTTTTTACAAATCAATAATAGCGAATATTTTTTCTCTCCTCTTCATCTTTTGGTTTTAGAATTTGTCTAAGTTGGTAAGTTGTGATGCTTAGTGTGTCTTTTTTTATTTGTGTTAAGTGAGGAGGAACGCAAATGGTTCATGGAAGCTATGCAAGCTCAAATTATTGATGTGGTCAAGCGCATGAAAGAGATAACTTTGGTTATGCAAACCCCTGACAATGTGTAGGAGGAGTAAGGTGTAAGTGCATCAGATCTTGAAGGTATTATCAACATGCAACCTATCTGTGTAATATATATTTATGTCTCGAGTCTGCATTTTTAGCATTACCAATGTTTTTGCGATGCTATGTTTCTTTGCAGGGATGTCGATCGAGCTTCAAGAACATGTCGAGCCTATTGATTTGGCCAATGTTTAGTTTTTTCTTTCTTCTTTTTAGGTATCTCACCTTGTGAAAATGTGTCTAATGTATCTTATATGTAAATGTTTTGTCAGATCACCACACTATTCATGGCTTGTCGCCTCTACTAAAATTTTTGAGCACTCTCATGCTAACATACGAGCCAAGGATGCCGAGGTTGTAAGTACTATTTGTCAACACAATCCAAGGAGTCAGCAATTGGTTATGGATGCAAATGCCATGGAACCTCTGCTTACCAATTTCACTTCTGATGATGATGTTACTGTTCGGACCAAGACAAACAGATCTCAAAGGTATTATCAGCATGCAACCTATCTGTGTAATATATATAACATAACTAATGTATTTGTGATGCTATGTTTCTTTGCGGGGATGTCCTTGCATCTTCATGGTTCAGCAAGCCCAACTCATACGTGGATTTTAAGCTATTAAGCAAGAACCTTTATGTGACCATAATTTTGTAACTTGGTATTTGGAACCTAAGCTGTTGAACAATGCATTTAGATTCAGACCAAACATCATCTAGGACAAACAAAATGTTATCTGGTCCCATCTCCCTCATCAAGTTCTCAATTTGATTCTTGGCTTCTATTTCAGTTTGAAACACACAATCATTTTTGCCATAATGTCTAAACGGATTGTTGTCAGGTATAAGAGAATTCAGCAAGCCCCTTACCACAACTACATTTTGTATTTCTTTAACTCATGTTTTTGTGTTTGGGATCATAAGCAACTAAAGTTATATGCATTGATTTGATTTCGTTCTAATCTATTGTAGGTTCAAAGGTTGGCATCAATTTATCGCTTGCAGAGTGAGCAGATTGGGGGTAATCCAAGCACGATAAGGTACTATTACATGGTTAAATAGGCAAATAAGTATTTTTATCCAAACAACTGAAAATGAAGTATTTTCTTAGAACCGAGCTCTTATGCACTTCAATTAGTAGCGTTATATGTGTGCAGTTTTTTGGCCTGCAATTAAGCTAAAGAAAAATGACTATCAACAGATTTTGTATCATGTACTCGAGCACACTTGCTAGACCTGCCATTGAAACATCCAAAGCTTATAAGAATGATAACATTGAATGTATCATAAATTCATAACTCATAAGTGAGTGTACTATGAACCTGCTACTGTATTATGTTAGTTTACTCTTAATGATAAGATATGTAATAGGTATACAAGAATTGCCAAATGAATTATCAGAAAATATGAATTAAATGTCAAAATTCGAAGTGACTGTGTTTGATTGTGCACGCATAAATAAGGACTTTTTGTTTGAAAATTTTGAGATCGGGTTGATAAAGATATCAACTGAATCTTATCGAGTTTGAAAGCTGAAATACATCCTTAGTGCGAATAATGTTTGACATGCTCTTAGCTGTGACTTGCTTTTATAGCAAAAGTTCATGCAGTGAATATAAAAAGAATTTGTTAAAAAAAGAAATATAAAACTTGATGGGATCCCTTCTTCTCATTTGGCATCTTGATCTGATATATTTTGTTAGTATCTTTTTCTATTTAGCAAAACTATGATAAGGTCGATCTTCTCGGATATCCTAATAGAGGTAGCTAAGTTGTTTGTTGAACCTGGACTTATGCATAGCTATCCTATATTTCTGTACACAAGCGACTGAATGAAGCAATGAGCTGAAACCTATAGATGTATAAAAACCTGTTTAAATTGAGATAGAAGAACACGAGGCTGATGTAAGACCGAGTAACTCCAAATTCACTATATTATTTTGTACTCAAACTGCCACAACTGAAGGATTCAAAAAGGAAATGAAATTCATGGTCATTCTATTATAATATATTGTTTTTCCATGGTTTGATGTGAATACGATTTAATGGTGTCACAAACAGGTTTGTAACATGTTCTTTTTATCAGGTATGTAAGAGTGACACCAACAGAACACACAAATATGCCATCCCCTGAAGACAAAATTCGTCTTGCGAACGTGAGTAATAAGCGGTTTCATACATATGCAGAAATGCGAGTATCTCCATTTTACCATTTACTTATACTTTTAATTGTGTATTTCTATCTTACAGCTTTTAGGAATTAGCAATGAAGAAGCCGGTCTTAAAGCCGGTATAAGTAAGAATGATTCGAAAGAAACCTCTGGTGTGAGCCCACTAGACTCGCGGTCGGCTAAAAACAAAAGCTATCGTAAATCACGCAAGAAGAATAGAAGAGCTAAAGACACATAATCCTGCATGTGCTGATGTATGCTATAAATATATTTCTGGAAGCGCTACCGAATTAACTACCCCTTTATATTTGGCTTCAAGCATGGTACTGAATTAAGCCACTATGATGTATTTCTTATCATTACGGGTCTTGGGTCTTGCTGTACTCACACTTGGCACCTTTATGGGGAATGTGTAATTGAAAGTGGATTATATTAACTCGGTCTATACGAAGTATATAGAATTAGTTCCAATGGGATTACTCATTGTAAGATATGACACAGTCTTTTCACTTTTAGCATTGGAGCATATTAAGTTTCTAATTTGTTTTGTTGCATTTGTGCTCCTCTCTACAAGGTATATGCATGTTCAATAAAAGATAATACAAGCTAAATACATTTCTATTTAATAACCCTGGTCTTTCATATCTAAAACCTATGCTCAAGTATGCATTTTGTTTTTTGTTTCACTGTTGGTTCAACTTGCAGATTCTTTCTTTGCAGATCAGCTGTGTAGTAGTCAGGTTTGACATAATTGCAAAAAACCTTTTGTGTGCACAAGGTCCGTCTCTAGGTATGTACTAAATAGCTTTTGAAGTATTGTTAGTTTTGTTACTACATAAGTTTAATTTAACTAAGTAGTGTTATTTGTTTATTGCAGATCTTGCAGTGCTCACTTGACCACCTTCAGGGCACACTATTACATGGAAGGCGTGGGATCAGAGAGTGAATCTGGTGGGAGGACAACCAGGAAAGAACTCCTGAAGTACGACACCTTCCTGTGATTTGTGACAATGTGAAGGAAGTTATGGTTTACGGTTAAATCTTTTGGTTGCCTTGCTATTTTGTTAAACATGTTTTATAATTGCATGGTGGTTCAGTATTTTGGTGACATGGTGGCTGAATCTTGAATTGATATTTTGCTTATATACTCTATATGTACATTTTGCTGTTGAAGTATCTTTTAGTTTTATACTTTTATTTGAAGTATATGCACGCATCATGGAGCTATATTTTTTATTAGGGCTATTTTTTTGGGACATTAGAATTTTGCAATGAAACATCAGACTTAACTCTTGAACCTAAAGGCTGATACGGAAAAACGATCTAAGTCACTAGAACAACGGTCTGATGCTATGGGGCTTCAATTATACCAAAACTTAAGGATTCTAATGACGAAACCAACACTGAACCCTTATAAGTAGGAGATTATCATTAAATGTACTATTACAAGTATATTCACGGTTGCGCTATCTATAAGTAGTTTAGTATTAAATTGTTCAACCAAACACAAAAGTTATGAAAATGTGCATTCGCACATACAAAGCACGTTGAATGGGTCAAAAGGCCGTCCTGTCAACCCATTTAAGCTTTAAAAAAGTTTAAATAGATTTATAGTTGAAAACTCAAATAGCGTAAAAGAGGGGTGGGTTAAACGGGTTAATCTGTCAACTGAGATTGGTAAACGGTTCAACCCAATGTGATTACACAAACACAACAACCATTAGAACTAAACAACAAATATTGTCTCAAAAAGAGTTTTATGAACCGAACCCGCCGCATCCACTAGATGCTTTCCATACAGCTCGTCCGGTATTTATGCATATACGGATTATGAATTAGGATGGATTTTTTATGCATCAAACAAAAGGTTTGATGTTTTGAAACAACAGGCTAATGTTTTGGGATATCAAAATGTTGCAATGAAACATCAAACTTAACTCTTGAACCTAAAGGCTGATGCAGAAAAAGGATTCTAATGATGAAACCGACACTGAACCCTTACAAGTAAGAAATTATCATTAAATATACCATTACAAGTATATGTTTTTGCACTTCATAGCGAAAGTTTTATGAACCGAACCCACCCGTCGGGTTAAAAAATTTCAAACTGTAATGACACGATATTAAGCAGACCAAAACAGACCAACCCGGACCTAAAAGAACACTTTAATATTGAACAAACATAAATACACCCACCCGGAAATAACTGAACAATTTAGATCCGCTCAGCCCAATTGGACTCGACACTCGCAGTTATTAAGCCAAACTCACACGCACCTCTTATCTAAACAAATTCCCAAGCGAACCCGCCCGTCGGGCGGGTTATGTAACTAGTATATATATATATATATATAGTGTGAGGTTCTTTTCAGAACCAAACAAATGTACAGAACTACGAGAACCAATCTTAATCATTCAAATATGTGATCAATGGCTAAAAATGAATGTGGCATATTTGTAAATAAGTTGAAGAAAAGTCATACCTGGTAAAAGGAATAAAGGGTATTGTAGTCATTGCATAGATAATATTAAAAGGGTTTTATATTACTACTACTTCAAAACCGTCAATTAACTTCTTCATCTCTAAATTTTATTTCTCTCTCTTCCATCCTCAAAGGCCCAAAATTGCATAAAACTAAAAATGTATTATGTTTCATTTCTAATTAAAACAAAGAAAGTCTAAAAAGGGTATTATTGGTAGTACACTCTACATCTTTATCCTCAAACAGCTAGAAAATAATTTATTCATTTATCTTCTATACCTTCTTCTCTCTAAACCTAAAAACCACCACCCACAAACCGCCGACACCTCATTTTGTAGATCCATTTTCGGCATGAAAAAAAAATTAAACATCAAAAATCTCTTTGGATGAAGCAAGCATCAATGTGTTTTAGGAAAATGAATGAATGAATCGAATTCATTTTGTAGATCCATTTTTGGCCTGAAAAAATTCATCAAGTAGATCCAATCGCATCTGTTGATTATTGGTCAGTAGATGCACAAACAAAAAAGAAAATAGTTTTGTTATAAAAACTCTGTTTATGCACAAGTTCTTCACAGATTAAAAAGGTGCGTACTCTTAATTTTGCAAAAATGATTGTTTTTATTTTATAAAAACTTTGTCTCTGTTTTACCAATCAAAACAAGACGTGCCATGAATTGATTAAAATACTAAATATCAAATATAAGGAAGTGTGTTGACATCAACCCACAAAGAAACACTAATTTACTAATATTATAGTCACCTTTGTCGTGGATGTATGTTGAAATGATAGTATGAATCTGCGTGTAGTTTTAATGTCTTTGTTGATTTTTTTATGGTTCATCGTTATATCAGATCCATGAAGTATGTTATTGTATACGCCCAAAAACAAGTCAAAAGCAAAGCATTGAACTATGTAGTATAGAAAAACAAAATAAATAAACTTATATAAAAGAAAAGGGAAAGAAAAAATAAAATTGGATAACTTCCGGCAAGTGAGAAATACTCAAAGATTGCGGCTCTGCTGTACTTTTGACCTTTTTGCAAGTCTTTCACCCTTGTTCTTTGCCTGTTACTTCAACAGTGTTTCAGTTGATCAAGTTTTGCACTTGTACATGGTTTGGTTTATGGTATTTATTATAGTACGAGTATACTACATTTTCTAAAAGTATTTTATTAAAGCTAGCGTAGATAAAAAAGAAGTTAATCGGTGATGTAATGCTAATTTGTTAAATAGATGATTGGATTTTAGTTTAGTGCTTAATGTTTATAGTTGTATATTGCATAATTTGATATAACTTTTTTTTATATATATTTGTTTTAGGGGGGTGGCTCAATCATTTAAGAATGACGTTGTGTGATGAAGATAATCAATGGATGCATTCGTGCTTTTAGATGGCGGGCACACATGTTCTTGAAGCCGTGCATATATGTTCTTGAAGCCGTGCATATATGTTTTGAAGCCGTGCATATATGTTTTTAGAAAACATGCACTTATGTTACAATGAATTTTTGATAACACATTTGTTTTTGAATTGTATTTTAGATGATTTCAAATCTTGTATCTGATATTTTTTTTTTTTTGAACAGCGGATTTTATTAAGAAACTAGCAAGAAGCTAGAATTACAGAGAAATCAAAGAAGGGTTTTTAAGCCAATCATCACAACTGAACGATGCTTTACATCTAGACTTACACCAATAAAAAGATATGGAAACAACATCATCAAAAATAATCGCCTTTGAAGGTTTCTTCTCCTCGAATAGAAGTTTGTTTCGATAAGACCACACAAGCCACCAAACCACAAAAAAAACACCTTGACAAAAAAAACACCTTGCTTGTATCTGATATTTTGTTATTGGTTTGTTATAAATTCAAACGTCATGTATAACGTTTATTTTTTTGTTTTAAAATTTGGAGTATATAAAGAATGTACACTAGAACTGCAATTAACACCTTAAGCAAAACACATTAAAATATATTAGATTGTAAAGTTTGTTATATTGTATGCTATAAACACATGTAAAATCACATTTGAAAAAAAAAACATTCATGTTTTCAAGAATTACATACATGCATTGATTTTTTAAACATGTATGCCGGAAAAAATATATAAAAAATTATTATTTTTAATTTCGAAAAATAAGGTATTTAAAAATATTTTTTATATAAAAAAAAAAAAGTAAAAAATATGATTGACTAATATACCCTTTTCAATTAAATGAAAACATTTAATATTTACTAATTTTTGATTGATTGAAAAGAGTTCTGTAAAGTTCTGCGCTTAAAATGGGTTCTCAATATAACGCGCCCCTATATATATATATATATATATATGTATGAATCCAGTGAGAAGTAAATTAAAATAAGAAGTGGTGAGAATTGACTAAAACCACACATTTGAGATGCAA
>BQNB010173773.1:0-13326 GCA_026074375.1 Tanacetum coccineum
ATTTAACCATTATAACATTTAGTTTTAAGAAAAACATAAAATTAGGGTTTCGGGTGTACGGTTTTGGATCAAAATGGAAAATGAGCATGAATTGAGTTATGAAACTTTAACAAGAGTTTATTTAGGATCATATGAACATTATAAGGGTGTAGAATCAGGTATGAAGATGATAGAACCTGGGTTTGAGCTTATAGCTTGGAAACGGGTCAAAATCAGGACTTTTAGCTTTGTACGCCTAGAATAACGACTCCCGGGCTTCTTTTCTTGGTTTCTTTTGCTTCACTTCTGTTCTCGAGACTTCTTAGGACCTATTAAGATCTTCTTAGAGCAAATGATTGCTGCTATTAAGGGTTATAGAGGAGGAAGTGGGGGATGAGTTCAAATGAAGAGTTTATGCTTTCTATTTATAGTTGAAATGATCTTGGTGGCCAAAGAATGCTATGTGATCTGGTTAGGACATGTAGGAGGTCTAGAGGGTGATGAGGAGGGGCTAGAGGATGTGTTGTTTAAGCTAGAAACTAGCTTTGATGAGTTGTTTATCTCTTTGCATGCCGCGGCTAGGAATGAAGAAACAAGGAACCATGTGATCAATTTTATACAATATATGATGAAGATATTTGATGAGAGATGCTTGTAAGAAGCTAGGGAGGTAAGGAGCTTGTCATTGAGGTGCTTGGTTGCAAGAAAAACTTTCAAAATGGGTCACTTTGCAAAGGTTATGAGTTTCGGGTACATTAGGGTTCAATTAGGGTTTTCAAGCTTGGATTTCATGTACATTTGATTTAGAATGATAGGTTACTGATCCTAAGACTTATATTAAGGATTAATAACAAGAATTGATAGGTGGTTCGGGTTTAAAATGGGTGAAAACGAGTAAACGGGGAGGGTCAAAAAGATCATATTAGGGCACTATTAGGGGGTTTCGTGATTCAATTACACATTTGAAGTACAATTGATGAAATGATGATAAGCGGATGATGATAATGTTGTAAATTAAGTTATTACAAAATAATTGAGAGTAATGGTTGGGGTTTACAATAGATAAAAATCAAGAAATGGGTCATGGATTGTATTTTTTGCTCGGGTTAGTGGTTTCTCTGGGACTGTAGAATTAGGGTTTTAAGTGTAAAAATATATAGGAGGAGCTTATAATACAATAATTGGGATTTTTTTACATGTTTTATATTAGATGTAGTAAGCTTGTACCAAAAGTGGATGGTTAAGAACCTAGAAAGAAAAACGGAGGTAAAAACAGCTATTTGGAGATCATCATAATGACTGTATAATGTACTTTTACAGACTTTGTAAATTGGACTTGGAGGGCGTTTATATTTCAAAATGAATTATATTACTTAACAAATGCTTTATTAGCTTTGAATTCACTTTAGATTAATCTTTACATGAAATTAGGGTTTAGAGTGTAAACCATAACGGTTGTAGAAGCCCGTTTTGATATAACTTGCAATGGTATATTATAATAGTAATGTACTTTTGTAAAAATGATATTACGATATTGACTTGACATGTTATGATGTTTGCTATGACAATATGAAAGATAGGATTGCCATATGTAGGTTGCGTGAGTCTCGATATTAACTTGAGATATCAAGTTTATATTGCATATTGGAATATTGGTAATGCAAGTAATAGTAACAAAGAGAAAATTTTCCCTGAAAAAAAAGGTTTCATATATAATGGATCGATAGTACATTGCATCTAACATTAATAGAGGGTTATTTACATTGATTAAAATTTACGGGTGTTATAGTCCTCATCCTTACAGAAATCTCAACCTGAATTTAATTAGATTTTGAATTGATGTATGAAAACAGATGAGATATATGCATGAATTTCATCTTAAGTTCCATGTTCCTGCCTCATTTAGAGTTCCATCGTACTTTGACATAGGAATGCGACTTCGTTCATTTGCTTGAATTCAACGATCCCATGAAATTTTATCCTTAATTTTCCACGGGTTCTTCACTAAGTTTGAGTTTTCCCGTATGATTTGAAGTTCTTTTAATTAATGATGAGAGAATCATCAATAAGCATTTCTTGAGATTAGAAACGTGGAAAGTATTGTGGATATTACTAAGCTCTTCAGGAACTCTATTAGTATGCCACTTTGACCAATCCGTTATAAGGAAATTGAAATGGTCCAAGTAAATCGGGTATTAAGCTTTCCTCGTTTTCAAATCGAAAGAACCTTTAACGATGATACTTTTAACATAACACGATCACCAACAGAAATATCTAAGGCTTTCGCCTTACAGTTGCGTAACTCAAACTTCTTTGTCGATCTCTGCAGCTAGCAGTGCGTTGACAAATTTGCAAACGATCTTTTCAGTGGTTTCTTGAATTAATTTATGGTCCCGTGAGTTGAAACATCTCCAACTTCGGGGCCAACAAACCTGTGCGATCTGCACTTCGTCTCATAAAGGTGCTCTCAAATGCTGCCTGCTTGATACTGTGCTATGATAACTGTTAATTGGTAGGAAAATTCTATCATGGTAATTGTTTAATCCCATCGCTTTTCCCGAAATCTATGACACAGGCTCGAAGCATGTCTTCGAGTGTTTGGATGGATCTTCACTAAATTTGTCTATCGTATTTTTAAGGATTGAAATGTTGTTTAAAAAAAAACTCATGTCTAATTGAGTACCCAAAAGCATTTTGCAATTGATTGCAGAATCCGTTGATGGAAATGACTGTCAACGGATCCGAGATGATGGAGATTGCACGCCAAGTTCCGAGATACAATTTCTTGATGTATAACCTGTAAAGTTCCATTCTATCAGTCGCTCGAAGTAGGTAATGAAAAATCAGATTTAGTCACGACGATCAACAAGACCCAGATTGTGTCATGTCCGTTTGGGGTTTGGGTACTTGTAACGAAATCCATTGTTATCCTTTCCCATTTCCACATAGGAATTTCCGGTTGTACCATAAAACCAGATGGCTTTTGACTCTGCTGTTACTCTGAACATTCAAACATTTGCCAACATATTCTGCGATGATTGCCTTCATGTTAGGCCACCAATAGAGTTTCTTTAGATCGTGGTACATTTTATCAGAACCCGGGTGAATAGAATATTTCGATTTATGAGACTCATGCATGATCAAATCTCTTAAACCGCCAAATAGTGGTAACCAACTTCGATTTTTGATACAACGAGTTCCGTCAGGACGAATTTCAAATGATTTGTCCATTCCTCGTAGGTTTTTGTTTTTGACATTTTCTTCTTTGAGAGCTTCATTTTGGGCTTCGAGAATTTGAGATGGTAATTTTGGATGAACGGTTAGGATCAATGCTCTAACTCGGAGTGGTTTGATTTGTTTCTTCCGGCTTAAGGCATCTGCCACAACATTTGCCTTTCCAGGATGATAGCAAATCTCACAATCATAATCTGCGAGTAGTTCTAACCATCGGCGTTGCCTCATATTCAATTCTTTTTGACGAAGAATGTGTTGAAGGCTTTTGTGATCAGTGAAAACTATACACTTTGTACCGTATAGATAGTGTCTCCAATTAAAGAGCAAATACCACTGCTCCTAAATCAAGACTCATCGAGTGGTATAGTTTCTTCGTGAGGTTTTGAGTTTTCGAGATGCATATGCAATAACTTTTTCTCTTTGGCATTAATACAGCTCCTAGACCTAGAATAGAAGCCTCACAGTAAACGACAAAGTCTCGATTCCTACTGGGTAATCGCTAAGATTGTGCTTCAACAAAGTTTTTGTTTAAGGAGTTGGAAAGCCGATTCCTTGTTCAATCGCCCCAGATAAATTCTGATTTTCTGTTAAATTTAGTCAAGAGGCTTTGTACTTTTTGAAAAACCTTCGATAAATCTTCGGTAATAGCCGGCGAGTCTTAAGAATTGACACACTTCTGTGGGTGTAGTGGGAGATGTCCAGTTCTTAACAGCTTCAATCTTGGTAGGGTCAACATGAAGTCCTTGACTATCAATGAGATGTCCAAGAAATTACACGATACGAATCTAGAAATCACATTTAGAGAACTTGGCATACAATTTCCCTTTTCGAGTAAATTCCAAGACTATTTATCTCAGATGATTTGCTTTCTTCTTGTTACGAGAGTAGATAAGAATATCATCGATAAATACTATTACGAATTTATCCAAATATGGTTTACACACACGGTTCATGAGATCCATGAACACAACAGTGCATTTTTGTTAAACCAATGGCATGACCATAAATTCATAATGTCCCGTATCTTAGTTTTGAAAGCAGTCTTAGAATTCTTCGTCTCTTACTCTCATTGGATGATAGCCCTATCTTGAGTCCCATTTTAGAGTAAACACTTGAACCCTGAAGTGTAGATCGAATAAGTCCATCCGCTCCTGGGTAATGGTAACCGCTTCTTTATGGTAAGTTATTAACTCTCTGTAAATCGATGCACATTCTAAAAACCCGTCGTTTCTTTTTAACAAATAAGATAGAGCTCCCAAGGCAATGATACTTGGTCGAGAATGAAACCTCAATCTGCTAGTTGCTTCTTGAAGCTGGTTTCGATAACTCCTGCATTTCTGAAGGGCCTAATCAATTAAGGTGTTCGGGGCTACAAGGCGCTGCTCCCGTGGGATTAAGTCGATATTGGACACTACTTGGCGACGGGATGAAGACCAATATATCGTCAGAAAATCAATCTAAAAATTATTTGACTACGGGGGATTATCTTCAGTCTTTTCACGTCTGATTTGTTTTTCATATACTTGGATCATGAAAACTTGACAACCTCGGGATATATACCTTTCAGTTTTTATACAAGATATGAGATTTAGGTCGATTACATTGATCACCTCGAATGTTAGATTTCACCATTGATATAATGTGAACGACTTTCTCGTCACAGAGATATAGGCATGATATTGGACAACCAGTCATAAAGACCAAAGACAACGTCGAAATACCAATTTTACTTGGCCATGAGAATCGATTTTGAAAGGTAGATTTCAAAACAAAGTTAATGTGCAGCCTATTATAACCGGTGTTGTGCTTCAAAGTATCCGTCAGCACATTTCGATATCATAAAAGGTATCTATTGTAATAGACGGACTATTTAGTTTAGAGGCAAGAGATATGGATATAAAGCTTTTATCAGCACTAGAGTCAAACAATACTTTCGCTAAATGCAACGTACCCGTAACCACGTTCGGGTCTTGATGAGCATTTTTATCTCTTAACATGTAGGCTCTTCCCTGGGCATTAATGTTGGTCTTTTGGCACTGATTTGTATAATGCCCTTTTTCTCCACACAAAGACATACAATTGTCACAGATACAGTTGATTACTTCCAGTGGATGGCATTCTTATTTCGGCAGTTTCTTGGTCAAATGGCCTACCTGTTGCAAATATTAACATTTACCAGTACCATCCGATCTGTAATGGAGATTGCATCTCTTGCATAATGGGAGGTCTCCGGCATACCTATTGTTTCCAATAGAGTAACTGCAAAAGCCTCTAACAGCTTCTTTGCCTTCAGTTTTGTTGTAGTTTATGTTTATTGTAGCGATGTTTGGTGGTTGGTGTTACGGTAGTTGTTGTTGCTAAGTGCGGGAGTTGTTGTTGTGAAAATTCTCTTCCGTCGTTAAACATTCGTTTGTTGTCACTGATACTTGCATGGCGTATGTTTAGCTTACTTGATCCATTATGCCCTTTGGGCTATGTTAATCACACCTCTAAATTTTGAGGTTTTAGAGGTAGTAACATTTCCTTCAATGCTTTCGAAGTTAGTCCCCCCGATGAAAGCTATCAAGAGTTTCACGATGTTTGGCACCATGTTCGGCATAGGATTGGTTTAATGTCTTGGATCTTCTAACCTAAGGTTTAAGATTGATTTCCCATTACTAGTCAGATTGTGTAAATCTTCAATCCCTTTTTTCTGACTTCAGTTTCAGGGACAAGTACTTGTTTCCGTCAGAAGCCTTTTTTAACTCAGTCCAGGGAGATTCGATTGGCTTGCTCAACTCCATAGGCTGGGCATATACATTTTCCACCATGATAATGCATCGTCAGTTTAGAGTACCAGTAGCAAAATGTTACTTTGGTTTTCTTCAGTACATCTGCAACGAGAGAATACTGATTTCGGTTTGTTCAAACCAGCGAATAAGGCTAACTTCTCCTTCCGTTACCATAATATAGAAGGTTGAACGAGCTGATGAACTCTTTAGAGTTTTCCTGTTTTTTACTACAGGAGTTTTCCATGTGACTGTGTTCCTATGGGATTACTAGCATTGCCATTGTTGCAAGCTTGTTCTTCTAAGCCGCAGTGACACCTGGCAGCAACTATTTCTAATGGCAGCTTGCGTCATGGCCGTGCTTCAGATGTTGACGTCCTTGGTTGGTAGGCATTCTATCCAACAAAAGACAACACATAATAAGAATGAATCACAAGCTAAGATTGTTTAAAAGATAATGCTTATTATTTCTTTAAAATGCTAAAGTTCAAAAAATAAGCATTGCTATTGAGGACGAGATAAATGAATGAGGAATGGTGATACATGAATAAAGCGGTATAAAGTAAACAACAGGTAGATAACGGAATTAGCCTTTGTATTAAGAACAACTTGCCTTATACTATACATAGCTACAAGATTGACAAGTGTGTTTTTTTATTTATAAACCACACATCCCGTGGCTAGTAAAAAGAGCTAATACTGTAATCTAATCTAGTAGTTGGATGATTATTCCTTACGGTTCTTGATTCGTTGATGAGTCTTATGGAAGAGTTTCTAAGTCGCTTGGTGACGAATCTGTATGTCGTTGATAATGTCTCCTAGTTCAGTAATCCTAAAGCGGGCTAGAGAAATCTTATGGTTGCTTCCCATTTGTTTCCTCTAGAGTTTGGTAATTTGGGCACGTGCTTGTTGGAGTTCAGGTTCCAAAGTATCGAAATCTTGTTGGATGATTACTACTCGTGCCTTTTCTGAGGACCTTTGACTTTATCTTCTATATAGCACAAACACGATCCAAGAAGAGAGTTCTCCAAAGTAACTCATAAATTCTTCGATTTGTTCCTCATAAGACGCTCAATACTTTGTTTTTCGAAGCCCTTCACCTATCTCAAAGGCTTGAGGTAGGGAGAGGTGAAGAAGATGATCGATACCTTTGTGTTCTTTTGTGACAAAATTCTTACGGATACAGGTATTGAAGATGGAGGTATGATATTGGAGCGGATAGTAGATTTTTCAGTATATATAGGCTTGCAAAGCTTTCAGTGGGAATCCATCATGAAATAATGAAAAAGTTGGTGAAATTAGAGGGGCTATCCAAATGAGTTGGAAAAGAGCCAAGAGTAAGTTTTTCACGGTGAATTTCAGATATAATCCGGAGAAGCTGGTGGAAGATAGTTTGGGAAGTTGGAGGAAAAGGCATCCTCCATGTTGGAAGTAGGATAGTCGGGAGAAGACATCGTTATGTTTAACAACCCAGGGGTAAATAACATAAGTTATTTTAGTTATGTACTATTACATACCATTTCCAGAAGATATAGCGGCACGGAGGACTTTCTTGGATGGAAAAAGAAAAGTAGTTATAGTTAAGGTTTCAACCTTGTTCTCTATAACGTGGCTCTGATACCAAATCTGTAACACCCCCATTTTTACATATAGCAGCGGAAGCTAATCTGGGGTATTACTTCAAGGTACAATAGTCATAATCATAGAAAACGAATCAAAAAGAGTCGTTTTTGAAAATTTAGTTATCATTCATTATTTCATCAGAGTTTTTACAAACGAAAGGTCCCAAAATCTAAAACATAAAGTTTGAATGATAACAGTTTTGCCATCTTCAAGTCCTCGCCACTCCGTGCCATAAGTTGCTTAATTACCTAAGATAAAACATGCTAAAAAGTCAACACAAAGGTTGAGTGATATTCATAGGTTTAAGTTAAATAATTTGAATGCAAATTCGATATTGGGTTACGTTGTTATACACCCGTTATTTGTAAAACTATATTTTTGTCATTAGCTCATAAATCCGAAGCCTTGGGATATATTTGATATGTTATAGCCCCAACGGGTGCATTGCCAACACACTCGCAATTATATTCTAATGGTGTGCATTTGGTTATCGGTATGACTGGATACACCAACGGGGAGTCTAACCAAAATAGATCTATTCACAGCATTCGCGCTCACTCCGTAGAGTAATTAACGGTTCATGATATTGGGGACTTAAAGGCAAAATAGTTACTTAGGCAATAATAAATCAGGATAGCATACAAAAATAATTGCATTCATGGTTTATAGCATGTATCCCCCTCGCGGGTTTATAAAACATTTGAAATATTGAAATGCGAGGCTATGAACTCACCTTAACAGTATAGGGAAATCTGAGTGATAGCAAAGGTATATGAAATGAAAGTAACGGCTTCGTCACACGCAACCTGGGGTAATATGTCAAGTCTTAGTTTGATTGAATATGTTTTACATTATAATGAATATCATCTTTGATTGAATTGTTATGGAGTATTGTATCACCGTTCGGGCCATCATAATTCAGAGGTCATTCAGTAAACGTTTGAGGAGCTAGGGCACTTTAAATCGTAAACCCAACAACTCTGTCAGAACGTAATACCAAGATGAAACCTCTTAATATGAAGCTCCCTAGTATTGTGATACGATATAATCGGTTTTAAGCGTTTTGATCAATATCTGGAAATGATAAGCACGACAAGTCGAAAATTAAGGATATGTCCTGATGTAATGTTTTTTAAACATGTTTTTATACATTTTCAAAATGTTACATTTAGACCCTAAGAAAGACACATGGCAAAATATACCCTTTGGATTTTGTACTTTTAACGAGTTTTTGTTCCTCTATTAAAAGAAATACAAAGTAAACCTTGCCTTGAAAAGTGACTTAATAGACCACATAGTTATAAACTTTAAAATAATGGCAAAAAATCAGTCCCTTGTAACTTATAAGTTTACAAAAGTTACTATATACCCCTTGCATGGAAATAGATTACAAGAACAAGTCCAAAATCTATAATAATGAATACTTTTTCAATATGAAAAGTAATTTATTAGGTTATACGCTTTTAATATAAGCTAATATGAAGATTTAACATAATGAAAAGTTTAAAAAAATGAATTCCGTTAAGCTATGAAGCAAAACGGGTCAAATTAGGGTTTCAAAATGAAAACGCGCGGGTTTTAAGCTCAAATTCCTTCAAGACTTGATAAAGTTGTTATATTAATATTAGTTAAGCATGTTAAAATGGATAAAACATCTTTTAACCTTTTATAATCGATCTAGTTTTGAAAGAAAAAACATAAAATTAGGGTTTCGGGTGTACGGTTTTGGATCAAAATGGAAAATGAGTATGAATTGAGTTATAAAACTTTAACAAGAGTATATTTAGGATCATATGAACATTATAAGAGTGTAGGAGCAGAAGTGGAACATCCAGAACCTGTGTTTGAGCTTATAGCTTGGAAACGGGTTAAAATCAAGACTTTTAGCTTCGTACGCCTAGAATAACGACTCCAGGGCTTATTTTCTTGGTTTCTTTTGCTTCACTTCTATTCTTGAGACTTCTTAGGACCTCTTAGGATCTTCTTTGAGCAAAGGATTGCTGCTATTAAGGGTTATAGAGGAGGAAGTGGGGGATGAGTTGATATGAAGGGTTCTACCCTTTATTTATAGGCGTATCACCCTTGGAGGCCAAGGAGTCTTAAGGATTAAGGTTAGGACAGGTGGGGGTGATGTGGAGAGGCTATGGAGTGATAAGGATGGTCTATGGTGCAAGGTGGAGGACTTTGGAAGTGTTTTGTGGCCTTCCTTAGCCGCGGCTGACCTTGGTGCCCAAGGGAAGCATGTGGTTTGATTTCTAGCCATTGAAGTGAATCAAGATGCTTGTAAGCTGCTATGGAACATGTGGGTGAGTCACCATGGTGCTTAGTTGCAAAGATAAGCTTCAAAAATGGGTCAAAATGCAAAGAATAGGGTCGCGGGTTCATTAGAGCTCGTTTAGGGTTTTTATGTTTGAATTTCGAGTACACTTGGCTAACAATGATGGATTACTGATCACAAGACTTGTTTTAAGGATTATTAACAAGATTTGATAGGTGGTTCGGGTTTAAAATGGGTGAAAACGAGTAAACGGGTCCAAAGTCAAATTAGGGCACGTTTAGGGTTTCTTGGATTTATTTCATGTATAATTGAGATGAAATGATGAAATGATGATAGAATATGATTGATAATGTTGTAAATTAAGTTATTACAACTTATTTGAGTGTTGGTTGAGATTTATAATGGATAAAAACGAAGAAACGGGTCACGGTTTAGTATTTAGCTCGGGTTAGGGTTTCTGACTTTGGTTTCTTGAAATTTCATGAAATGAGAATGAGTATGGATTGTAAATGAAGTATATGACTTGCTTGTAACTTGTACTTGATGGATTATACAAGTTTCCTTGGGAAAACAGAGGTAAAACGGCTATTTTGGATGTCGTGCATTAATGACTTGTACATTATGCTTTAAAGGACTTGTACCTTATTTTGGAGGGAAAGTATATTCAAATGAGATGTTATATTACTTGTATATATGCTTTAGTAGCTTGTACATTCGCTTTAGATATTAACCTTTCATAGAATTAGGGTTTAGAGGTATATGATAACGGTTTAAAGCTCGTCTTGATATAACGTTGCGAATGGTACATTATATGAGTAATGTACTTTGTAATAATGATATTAAGATATTAACTTTATGATGTTTACTTGACATATACGAAGATAGGATTGATATAGGTAGGTTGCATGAGCTCGTCTACTTTAGTTATGCAAGTTACATTGCATATTGAGATATTGGTAATGCAAGTAATGTAATAAAGTGAAAAATTTCCCCGTACAATTGTGATGATAGTAAAATAGGTTGATTTTGCAGTTGATGAAAATTCTGCGTTGTTATAGCTTGTTCCTCCTTTTTTCAGCTCTTTATGCAGCAAAGTATCTCTTTCTCTCATTGATAAGCTTTGTAAGCAACCTTGCTTTTTTAGCTTTAAAGTACATCTCTCTTTCCTCTGATTGTAATCTTTGTGCAAACTCTTCATCAGCTTCAACTCTAGCTTGAATGTCATCCCATTCTTCAATGTTGAAAGAGCTTGCTTCTTCTTGTACCCTGACAATCCTCTGCCTTTATTCTTCATCAATTTCAGCCTTTAATCTCAGAGCTTCTTCATAACCAAGTCTTTCTTGTTTTAGCTGCAACTTTGTCTTGTTCTGAATAGTCTCAGCTTCCTCTATTATAGCTTTACCCTTGTCTTTGGCTGAACTAGCACTAGCAGTACTAACTGATGCACTAGCAGTGGAAACTGGCTTAGCAGTACTAACTTCTTTTTTAGCAGTATAAACTTCTTCAGCAGTAGTGAACTCAAAATCAGGCTCCATATCATGCTCATGCCTCCCATGAACCTCTGCATCATGTTGTACCAAAGAAATATCAGGGTCTTCATCAATTTTAGCTATCTTCCTCCCCTGTTTGGAAGGATCCTCCAAATCTTCTTCATCATTAGAAACAACAATTCTGGCCTTCCTTCTAGCTTGTCTAGTCTTGACAGTTTTCTCCAATTTCTTCACCTTTTTTATAAGCTTTGTAAAAGCAGTACCATAGACTTTCTTTGTCTGCTGCAAGTCTGTCTCCAAAGCTACAACTCTGTCTAACAATTTTATAACCGAATCCATCAATTCATTATGTTGCATTCTGCCTTCATCACTTCCAAGTGTGTGAACTCTTGGGAGAGGTGAATCATGGGGCATGGATGGGGTCTTATCAATGTTACCACTGCCATGTCCTGCATCTAAGCTAGTGACAGTAGTGGCTGCCCCTCCATGTCTAACATCCACACCTGTGGAAGCAGCCTCATCTGCTACATTGGTCTGAGTAAGAGATATGGGCTGAGGAACCACAGATTCTTGTCTGGTAGTTCTCCTAGAGGGTGATGAACTTGGTGGTTGTGAGGTTGATGGAGCACTAGTGGGTGTGTGATGGGACTCAGCTGTGACTGTTGATCCTTCAACCTGAATAACTGGGCCCTGAACAAGCATTGTTAGAAACAAAGGAATGTCCAACCCAGTATAACCCTTAAAAGCCCTCCTCATATTGCTAAAAAGTTTTTGTGTAAGGGTAGGAGCAATATAAGTTATGTTGTGAGGTAGAAGCGGTCTCTTATGCTTGTTTAAAAAGACTTGAATAAATCTTGGATACATCAAAAATTTGTGTTTGCTTTCCAAGTTTTTTACCATTCCATCAAAAATCATCTTAGAGAAATTAAAAGTTATGTTTGTGGCCAAGCAAATGATAGCAGTTGCTATATTGCTACTAAATTGTTCCCAAGTAGTTTTCTTAGAACTTAAACAATGAAGGATGGTATGGATCAAAAACCTCCATTGAGGGGAAAAGTGTCATTTTTGAAAGGTTAATTTGTCAGAATTGGACACATACCCCATAAGAGCAACTTGCTCAAAAATTTAGTAGTAGGCAAATTACTAATACCATAAGAATCTTCTAACTTGAGATGCCTCCTAATAGATGCCTCAAAAACTGCTAGATGAGTGAAACATAGATAGTGGGATTTTCTATAAGAGCATACCTTATATGACTAGAATTAAGAAAATCCACTATCTGGTGAAATCCTTCACTTCCCTTTGTTTTCTTTAAGTAAGAAACCATGTTATGTGTGTCACAGAACTCCAAATTCGCCATTGTTGATTAAGAAAAGATTGATTAAGGTCTGGGTTAGGTTCGTTTATGAGAGTATGTGTGTTTGGCAAAGTCAATTGAGATTATATAGAGAGCACTTAAGGCTTTGATTTGACCGGCTGAATAAAATTGATTCTTTATCTTGAAGAAATCTTATGAGTGAAAGAAAGATCAAGAATTATCCAAATTAAGGACACCTATAAGCAAAATATTTGGCAAAAATATCTCAACGGCTATATTTAATTGCCAAAAATCTGTTATACCCCAAACAGTACTAACAGTAGTATAGCAGTACTAAATTTAGCCTATCAGTACTAAGTAATGCCCAGCAGTACTAAGGGGGTGCTTGGTTGGATGTTATGGGCTATAAGGAATGATAAAGATAATGAATAATTGGGCTTGGTATCATATAATGCAATCACCCATTACCTAAAACTAGGTAATGGGCCATTACCCAGTAAATCGGGGGTTATAACTTTTCATTACCCTCTAAACGGCGGGAAAAATTATTCTCACCACGATCTCCTTCTCCAACCTCCCAATAATTCCCGCCACTCTCTAAAACAGTTGACTATCACCCTATCAAATACAGTTTGA
>BQNB010173774.1:0-13326 GCA_026074375.1 Tanacetum coccineum
AGACAACTCTAAAAATGTCTTTATAAAGGAGGATAAGTTCAACAATAAAAAGGAAACAAAATCCTATGCAAAACATAATTAAAAAGGTCAAAAATAAAGCCTAAAAATAGAAAAACGCTCTTTTAAGGCCCGAAACGACCCCAAAAGGCCCGAAACTGACAGGGCTCATGATGAAGCGATGAGTTTTGACCGTTGGGCCATTTCCGAGTGACCATGCGAATTTCAGCCAAATCCTCCACCGAAATTTGTTGCCAAAAAATAAGCGCCAAGCGTATTTGTCACGTTGACTCGCTCGTTGACCGCATCTGCATCATCCTCCCCTTCTGGAAAAAGACTCGACCCCGAGTCTGGCTCATCATCACTATCTCGTTTATATGGCGACAAATCTGCAACATTAAAAGTGGCAGAAACATTATAATGACCAGGAAGCTCGATCTTGTGCGCGTTGTCGTTGATCTTTTTAAAAACACGAAAAGGACCATCTCCTCGCGGTTTCAACTTCCCAAAACGTCCTGTAGGAAATCACTCCTTATGAAGATGAATCCAAACAAGATCACCCTCCCGATACAAAACCTGTTTACGACACTTATCCGCATGTCCCTTGTATTATTCATTATGCCGAATAATTTGTTCTCGAACCGACCGGTGCAACTCTTTAATCTGCTCAAACTAGTTAGCCCCTTCCTCACTAAACTGCCCCACCTCTGGAACAGGAACCAAATCCAGAGGAGTAATTGGATTCCGTCCATACACAACTTCAAAAGGACTCTTACCTGTGGTGCGATTAACCAACCTGTTATTAGGCAAAATTCAGTTTGTGGAAGAATAAGATCCCACTGTTTTTCATTGTCCCCAATTAAACTTCGCAATAAAGGATTTCCTAAGTCTTCCGTTTGACAACCTTCAGTCCGCCACATCAGTGTTGAGGGATGATGGGGAACTACTGAACTGTAACTTAGACCTCAAACGAGTCCACAAAGTACGCCTGATAATGAACTCACAAACTTGACATCTCGATAGAAGTAAGAGTTTTAGGAACACCATGCAACTTCACAATTTTCTGCAAAATACAACCTCGCCACTTGACTATCATCAACTTTTTCGAACAAGGTACAAAGTGAGCCATCTTCGAAAATCGGATCAACAAATACCATAAAGCATCTTTAGCTCGCTGAGTACGAGGCAAACCCAAAACAAAATCCAAACTGACATCTTCCCATGGAGTAACAGGAACAGACAAAGGATTATACAAACCTGCATTACTACTATGAGTTTTGGCAATGTGGCATGTACGACACCTCTCAAGAAGCCTGTTGACATCACGTTCCATCTTGGGCCAATAAAACTGTTCACGAAGTAGGGCTAAGGTCTTATCACACCCAAAGTGATCTGCTAATCCACCTACATGACCCTCTCTAAACACAATAGCTTCAGCAAAGAACAAAGAAGATACATAACGCGTACCTTTAAGAAATAAATACAAATAGAACCATCCAGCTTGGAAAACTGCTGAAAAGGACCATTATCACATTTATTCCATATCTACCTAAAATCAGGGTCATCGCAATAAAGCCCACAAAACGAATCAAAACCTTGCACTCGAATCTGCATAGTGGTAATTAACGAATGAAGACAACTGAGCGCATCCGCAACCTGATTATTCGACCCATCCTTATGTCGAATAACAAATGAAAAAACCTAAATAAACTCCACCCACTTAGCATGGCGAGACTTTAGCTTATGTTGCCATTAATAAATTTCAAAGTCTCGTGATCAGAAAATAAGAAAAATTCATTAAAAAGTAAATAATGTCGCCAAGTATCCAAACTACGAACAATAGCATAAAATTCCTTATCATAAGTGGAATACTTGCGTCTCACATCATTCAGTTTTTCACTAAAGAAAGCAATCGGCCATTGATTTTGACTTAGAACACCACCAATGCCCACTTCAGATGCATCACACTCAACTTGGAAAACTTCATCAAAATTAGGTAATGCCAAAACAGGAGCTTCGATTACCTTAGCCTTTAGAATGTCAAAAGCCTTGACAGCCTCACTTGTCCATGTGAATCGACTACCCTTCATACATTCAGTTAAGGGCGCGATTATAAAACTAAAATTCTAGATAAAACGCCGGTAGAAGGATGCTAACCGGTGAAAACTACGAATGTCATGAATAGTGGAAGGTGTTGGCCAGCTAATAATCGCCTCAACTTTTGGTGGGTCTATTTTTATGCCGCTACCAGTAACAATATACCCCAAGAAAGCCACTTCAGTCACAAGGAAGTGACACTTTTTCCCATTAGCATATAATTTCGGAGCCTGTAAAACAGAAAATATTTGCCGAAGATAGGACAAATGCTGCTCAAGACTGTTGCTATATATCAAAATATCATCAAAGTAAATGACAACAAAATGGCCAATAAAAGGTTTAAATACATGATTCATAAGGCACATGAATGTACTCAGCGTATTAGACAGCCCGAAGGGCATAACCATCCACTCGTACAATCCATCTCGAGTTTTAAAAACTGTCTTCCATTCATCTCCAGGTCGCATCCGAATCTGATGATATCCACTCCTCAAATCAATCTGAGAAAAAATGGTAGAACCATGTAGCTGGTCAAGAAGATCATCCAATCGCGAAATAGGAAAACGATACTTGATCGTTATCTTCTTCATAGCTCTACTATCAATACAAATCCGAAAAGTCCCCCCATGTTTGGGCACCAACAAGGCAGGTACTGCACACAGACTCATACTCTCTCGAATCAACCATTTCGCCAGCAACTCAGTCACTTATCTATAAAGCTCCGCAAACTCCTTCGGATTCATCCAATAAGCTGGTTTATTTGGGATAGCAAAACCTGGAATAAAATCTATGCAATGCTGAATGTCTCTCATAGCCAGTAATCCAGGGGGTATGTCATCAGTAATCACATCAGCAAACTCCTTAAGCAATGGCTGAACTTGTAAGCGAGCTTCACTAATAATCTCGTTTTCTTCTATAACCACAAGAGTAAACACATAGGGACTGGTTTTCACAAGTCCCTCAAAATCAGTCTTCTTCATAAACAAATTAGAACCCACTGCCTGTGTCTGACGAGAATCAAAAGGAACTAAAGTAATGTTCACACCATCCTTCTTAAAGCTGTAAGTGTTTTGGAACCCGTCATGTTTTGTTTTCCTATCAAATTACCAAGGACGCCCTAATAGAATGTGAGCCGCATCCATCGGTATAACTTCACACCACACTTCATCTTTATAATTCTTACCAATAGAAAACTGCACAAGACAATGTTTACTGACTTTAACAGTGTTCCCTTTTTTTAACCAAGTTAACTAGTACGGTTCAGGATGGTCTTTTGTCTTCATTCCCAACTTCTCAACCGTATATGTAGAAATGACATTCTCGCAACTGCCCCCATCTATAATCATATCATAAATTTTCCCCTTAGAAGTACACTTGGTTCTAAAAATGTTGTTACGAAGCCACGAATTATCATCAACAGATTTTGAAACAACCACATTTAAGACTCTCTGAATAACCAACGCCTCTCCACGATCAAGATATACTAACTCATCACCTGGTTTATCTAATTCAGGTGGTGCATCGGTATCATAAATTGGGTCTACATCATCAGGTATGAAGGCCAATGTTTTTAGATTTGGACAGTCACGTGCATAACGCCCAAGCCCACTATACTTGTAACAACGGGCATTGTTAGCACGTTCCCTAGTATTACAAGCAGCCGAGGTTGTGAGGGTGGTGGCTTTAGGTGTTGTAGGGGGAGCGGTTCTGGTAGGTGGGGTGAAATGACTAGTGGTACCCTTACTCTTTGCCTTAATCTGTTTTTCAACCTTTAAAGCTAAACGACAAACATCCGTATAAGTCCAATAAGGTTGAAGACTTACAATATCAACAATTTCAGGACTTAAGGTCTACCAAAACAGTACGACAACTGCTCTCTCTTTAACTACTCACACCCTCATATGCAGCTTATCGAACTCATTGATAACCTCTTGCACAGTCATGTTCTGTTGGGATAAATTATGATAGTCAAGATAAGCCTCTTGACGATGATTTTCTGGTAGAAACTTAGCCTTCATCAATTTCTTCATCTTTTCCCAAGTCTCAACCTTTGATTTATACAGATCGAAACCTGGCTCTAATACCAAATAATGCGGATCCGATAAAAAAAAACCACACAAGCACAAGAACTAATCCGAAAGTCTCAAGATGAGAAATTCTCTTATTGAATAAATTCGTAGATTTTCTCCAAAAAAGCTGCCAGAGACAACCCTAAAAACGTCCTTATAAAGGAGGATAAGTTCTAGAATAAAATGAAAACAAAATCCCATGTAGAACATAATTAAAAAGGTCCAAAATAAAGCCTAAAAACAGAAAAACACTCTTTTGAGGCCCGAAACGACCCCAAAAGGCCCAAAACTGACAGGGCTAATGGCAAAGCGATGAGTCTTGACCATTGAGCCGTTTCTGAGTGACCATGCGAATTTCAGCCCAATCTGCCACATAAATTTGCTGCAAAAAATAAGCGCCAAACGTATTTGTCATGTTGACTCGCTCGTTGACCGCATCTGCATCACTTTTCTTAAGATAATTAAAAAGTAACTTTTATATTACGCTTTTCATGGGTTATAGGTTTTAATACCGTCTTTCATGGTATATGGGGGAGGTTGAGACGTAGACAACCCTACGCCTACCAAAAGTAGAGAGGCTGCTTCTGTTTCTACCAAAGGTAGAAAAGGACCTCCGACATTCAAGAGGTAAAGATCCAATCCTTGACCACTGTCTCTAAAAGTGAAATTGTTAACCATTTAATCCAAGTCTTACTTTTTTTCTTAAGATAATTAAAACTTTGAAATATAATTTCATCAAGATCTCATGACAACACAGACACCCTTTAGACTCGTCACAAATGTTAGAGTAGCCATAATGGCCCACTTTTGCACGCATTAAGTACAAGGAACACACATGGTGATTGTTGGGAATTAAGGGCTTCTACAAGTTTATACTGATGAAAGGACTTAGTACTGCTATTTAAAGATTTGTGCTGCTACTGAAGACTGACGAAAATAAACTAAGTCATTAGTACTGCTAGTTGTAATAGTTAGTACTGCCAGTATAAATGTTAGTATTGTTAGTATAGTTAGTACTGTTAGTTAATAGTTAGTGATGTTAGTATTATATAGTTAGTACTGCTTATGCGATATGCATAAAATATATTAGGAATAGATATGCATGATCACTTAACGAGTTTTGTAAGCCCATTAGGGTTTTCCTTGGTGTATAAAAGGAACCCTACGACATAGTTAGAATAAGGAATTCATAGTTAGTTATTCTGTAACCTTAGCAGAATATTTGCAATCAATATATTCAAGTTTAGCAGTCATTGTTCTTCTTAGTATTGCAAGTTAGATTCCGCATAACTTGTAGTATTCACAATCATAGTTTCTCTTATAGTTAGTTTAGATTTATCCAGGTTAACTAAGCTTTAACAGGCTAAAGAAGATCTGTTTATTGGGACTTCACAAGTGGTATCAGAGCTTGTGGAGAAGCTCTGAATAAAAAGAACTTTATCAGATCTAGATCTCTTCCTAAAATACACAATGTCAGGTGAAGAACCTGCAACACAAATAGCACCCGTAGAATCTCCTAAATGGTTTTTACTGTAAAACTTCCTATCCTCAAGAAGGGCGAATATACCCTTTGGAGCATGAGGATGGAGCAGTATCTCACTAACACAGATTATAGTTTGTGGCAAGTGATCTTGAATGGTGATGGTCCTATACAAGTAAAATGATGAAACGGGTGTTGAAAACTGAGTACCTCACACAGATGCTCAAGCACTATTACAAATATAAGAGGAAAGATAGCTAAAAGCATTTTGCTTTTGGCTATTCCTGATGAGTATGAACTTAGGTTCCATGGAATAAAGGATGCAAAGTCTTTGTGGGCTGCTATCAAGAGTAGATTTGGTGGCAATGTTAAATCTAAGAAGATGCAGAAGAATATTTAGAAGTAACAATTTGAAAACTTTTCTGTATCTGACACAAAAGGCTTAGACAAAGCATATGATAGGTTTCAAAAACTTATCAGCCACTTTAAAGTTCAATGTGCAGCTGTTCTAATGAAGATGCAAAGCAGAAATTTGACGAGCTCTACCTTCATCATGAAAAATTGTAGCCTTGATATATGAGAAACAAAGATGGTATAGTTGATTTGGATATGATGAATTATACAATAACCTATAAAAGTGTTTGAAGCTGATATCAAAGGTTCCTATAGATCATGTTCAAAAACTCTCTGATGTGCTTTCACTCTATAGAAGACACTAGCGCAGTATGAAGTTAACACTATAATTTGGTGTTTCTACTACATTCAGGCCATATTCTCAGGATAAGCTCCTTCTTCCTCATCATAAACTGAAGATCTAAAGTTCTCAATTCTTTGCTAATCAGTCCAAATTAGGTCCACAATGGGATGATGAAGACTTAGAAAAGGCAGATTGATCATGATGATTGGAAGAAATTGACCTTAAATGGCAGGAAACATGCTTTCTATGAGGTTAATCGTTTGTTATAAGACGACTGGAAGAAGTTAATCTTAAAGGGCAAAGAAACCTGTTAGGTTTGCATTAAAACTAAGGTTGAATGCTTTAATGTCATAGAAGAGGACATTTTGCAAGGGAATGTAGAGCATCAAGAAATCAAGGGAACATGAATGGAGATGCAGGGTATAGGAGCAGGGACAACACCAGAAGGATTGTACCAGTGGAGACCTCTGATGCATTGGTTGTTCAGGACAATGCTTTGATTGTCTAAGATAGACTGCGATATGACTGGAGTTATATAGCTCAAGATGAACCAATTGAGTTTGCTTTAATGACCTATACTTCAAACACCTCAGGGTCTGATACAGAGGTACAATCTTGTTCTAAAAACTGTGTGAAAACATATGGAAAAAAAATTCAAAAATAGTTTGATAAACTGCGACAAACTCTTAGTAAGACTAATCTAGAAATTGTAGTTATCAGTTAGGGCCTAGAATTTGTAGAGGCACAGTTTGTTGGTTCATTCAGAAAAATGAAGTTGTCTAGGAAGAAAAGATTACAGTCTTTTGAATTTGAATTAAAAGCAAAAGTAATGCTATCCTAGACTTAAAAATCAGATTAGATGAAATCTTAAGAGAAGAAAAATGATTTAAAAGATAATACTAGAACAGATTGAAACATTTTCTAAAACTTAATAAAACTGATTAATAGTCAAATAAGTCATAAAGAATAAAATAGTCCTAGGATATGGAGATCATTGAATGAAAATGATTCAAGGTGGTAGTGAATTGTTTAATAGTGTATTTGATTAGTCATTCAAGTGAATGGAGCATGACAATAAAACAAATGAATAGGTTCAAAAAGGATAATGTATATCATGTTGTTCTCCTTTTTAACTGGGCAATACCATGCTCCACTAACTGGGATCCTATCTTTTATAGGATTGGATGATTATGTTATAGGCCTAACATTCAAATACGACTAGTTGCTAGTGTGTCGCAAGTTGAAGCAAGTACGTCTCAAAACTAGAATACTAGTGTGAAATGCCTAGAGTTGAATCTGTTAGGCCTAGTGGAGTTATCATTGAAGATTAGGTTAGTGATGATGAGTACATTTTTCAATCTAATGATTTGTAAGCAACAGACAAACCTAGTTTAAAAGAATTGTGTTTACTAATGCTAGGAATGAATCTTTTAAACCTAAGCAAGCTGGAAAAACCTAGGATGATCACTCCAAATCCTAAGATAGATAGAAGAGATTGGAATGGACACATGACTCAAAAACTGAGGTTAGGATTTGGGTTTACAAAGAAAGCTTGTTTTGTTTGTGGCAGTTCAGCACACTCTATAATTAAAAAGAATGTGATTTTCATGGAAAAGAGAATGGCTAAAAATAAGTCTGTTTTGAAAATATATGGGTGAGAAGAATATGGTCAAGGGAAAATTAGACCAGTTTGGAACAGTGCCCCTCAGAAAATTAATTATCAAAATAAATTTGTTCCATCTGCAGTCTTGACAAGGTTTGGAAGAGTACCAGTTAGTGCTGCCAAGCAAAGCTCTCTAAGAGCAATAGCATCAACTAGTACATTCAGACCAGTTAGTACTGCTACCCATACAAATAGAGTGAATGTTTCAAAATTAAAAACAAATGCTTTTCATAAGTCTCATTCACCTATTAGAGGGTCTTTTTATAAATCAACAACACAAAATATCAGGATTTTAAAATGATAAAATGTAATATGTCGAGTAAATGGTGTTAATACTGGTGGGCAAACAGCAGTTAGTGCTGTTAAGGGTAATGGGGTCACTGCTGTTAAGGCCTCAGCAGGTTGTGTTTGGAGACATAAAAAGACTGATTTAAACAATGTCTCCAAATACAATAGTGGATCATGGGTCTCAAAAAGAGTAATTATATAGATCCACAGGCTAACTCAAGTCAGTGGCTTAGGGTCCCCACGAAGACACTGAAATCTCTTCCTTTGTGTAGGGAAATCCACAACAAGCTTTGAAGAACAAAGGAATTCATAGTTAGTTATTCTGTAACCTTAGTATAATATTTGCAATTAATATATTCAAGTTTAGTATTCATTGTTCTTCTTCGTATTGCAAGTTAGATTCCGCATAACTTGTAGTATTCACAATCATAGTTTCTCTTATAGTTAGTTTGGATTTATCCAGGTTAAACTTAAGCTTTAACAGCTAAAGAAGATATGTTTATTGGGACTTCACAAGTGGTATACAGATGAAAGGACTTAGTATACAAGTTTATACTTATGAAAGGACTTAGTACTGCAATTTGAAGATTTATGCTACTACTGAAGACTGAAGAAAATAAACTTAGTCATTAGTACTGCTAGTTGTAATAGTTAGTACTGCCAATACAAATGTTAGTATTGTCAGTATAGTTAGTACTGTTAGTTAATAGTTATTGCTGTTAGTATTATATAGTTAGTACTGCTTATGTGATATGCATGAGATATATTAGGAATAGATATGCATGATCACTTAACGCGTTTTGTAAGCCCATTAGGGTTTTCCTTGGTGTATTTTAAGAACACCTAGCGGACATAGTTGAATAAGGAATTCCATAGTAGTTTTGTCTGTATACCTTAGCAGATATTTGCAAGAATATATTCAAGTTTAGTATTCATTGTTCCTTTATAGTCATTGCAAGTAGGATTCCACAAAAAACTTCTAGTATTCACAATCATAGTTTCTTTTTATAGTTAGTTTGGATTTATCCTAGGTCTAACTAGGCTTTAAAGGCGTTAAAGAAGATCTGTTTTATTGGGGGATTCACAAGTGTTATCAGAGTTTGTGGGAGAACTCTAATAAAAATAAACTTTATCAGATCTAGATCCCTTCCTAATTACAAATGTATCTGGTGAAGAACAGGCAACACAAATAACACTAGCTTGAATCTCCTCAAATGGATGTATACTGTAATACTTCCTATCCTCAAGAAGGGCGAATATACCCTTTGGAGCATGAGGATGGCAGCAGTATCTCACTAACACAGATTATTAGTATTGTGGCATTTGATCTTAAATGGTGATGGTCCTATACAAGTAAACAACTGATGAAATGGTGTTGAACTGAAGTACTTCCAAAGACTTGCTCAAGCACTATTACAAAAACAAAGAGAAAGAAAAGCTAAAATCATTTTGCTTTTGGCTATTCCTGATGAGTATCAACTGAGGTTCCATGGAATAAAGGATGCAAAGTCTCTGTGGGCTGCTATCAAGAGTAGATTTGGTGGCAAATGTTTGAATCTACAAAAAGATGCAGGAAGAATGGTTTTTTAAGCAAAATTTTTGAAAACCTTTTTCTGTATCTGACACAGAAGGCTTAGATAAAGCATATGATAGTTTTAAAAACTTATCAGCTACTAGAAGTTCATGGTGCAGCTGTTTCTAATGAAGATGTAAATCAGAAATTTTTAAGAGCTCTACCTTTATCATGGAACAATGTAGCCTTGATTATGAGGAACAAAGATGGTATAGATGATTTGGATATTGATGATCTATACAATAACCTAAAAGTGTTTGAAGCTGATATCAAAGGTTCCTCTGGATCATCTTCAAACTCTTAGAATGTGGCCTCTCTCTATAGAAGACACTAGCAACATTAATGAAGTTAACACTGCTAATGGTGTTTCTACTACATTAGGCCATAATTCTCAGGGACAAGCCTCTTCATCATTATATACTGATGATCTAATGTTCTCATTCTTTGCTAATCAGTCAAATAGTCCACAACTAGATGATGAAGACCTAGAGCAGATTGATCATGATGATTTGGAAGAAATAGACCTTAAATGGCAGGTGGCCATGCTTTCTATGAGGGTTAAGCGATTTTATAAGAAGACTGGAAGAAAGTTAATCTTCAATGGCAAAGAACCTGTAGGTTTTGATAAAACTAAGGTTGAATGCTTTAACTGTCATAGAAGGGTCTATTTTGCAAGGGAATGTAGAGCACCAAGAAATCAAGGGAACAAGAATAGAGATGCAGGGTATAGGAGCAGGGACAACACCAGAAGGACTGTACCAGTGGAGACCTCTGATGCATTGGTTGTTCAGGACAATGCTTTGATTGTCCAAGATAGACTGGGATATGACTAGAGTTATATAGCTCAAGATGAACCAACTGAGTTTGCTTTCATGGCCTACACTTCAAACTCCTCAGGGTCTGACACAGAGGTACAATCTTGTTCTAAAAACTGTGTGAAAACATATGAAAAACTTCAAAAACATTTTGATGAACAGTTAGTTGTTCATCAGAAAAACAAAGTTGTCTATGAAGAAAAGATTGAAGTCTTAGAATTTGAAGTAAAAGACAAAAGTAATGCTATCACTAGACTTAAAAATCAGTTAGATGAAACCTTAAAAGAGAAAAAGTTTGATTTAAAAGCTTAACTGTATGTTTTGAAAATCTAAAAACTTAAAATAAAACTGATTAATAGTTTATAGTTCTATAAGATACAATTGTCTAGGATATGGAGATCATTGAAATGAAAAATGATTCAAGTGGTAGTGAATTGTTTACAAGTATCTTTGATAGTCATTCAAGTGATGGAGCTGACAATCAAACAAAGATAGGTTCAAAAGAATAATGGATATCATGTTGTTCTCTCTCTTTAATGGGAACTACATGCCTCACTAATGGGACCTATCTTTTGCAGGATTGGATGATTATGTTTTATAGGCCTACAGCAAATAAGACTAGTGCTAGTGTGTCTCAAGTTGAAGCAAGTACCTCTCAAACTAGCAATACTAGTGTAGAAATGCTAGAGGTTGAATCTGTTTCCGGCTTGTGGAGTTATCATTGAAGATTATGGTTAGGACGATGAGGACATTTTTCAATCTCAATGATTTTCAAGCAACGAAACAAAACTAGTTTTATAAAGGATTTGTTTCTAATGGCTAGGAATGAATCTATTAAACCTAAACAAGCTAAAAAACCTAGGATGATCACTCAAAATCCTAAGGTAGATAGAAGAGATTGGAATGGACACATGACTCAAAAACTAGGGTTAGGATTTGGGTTTACAAAGAAAGCTTGTTTTGTTTGTGGCAGTTACAGCCATCTAATAAAAGAATGTGATTTTCATGAAAAGAGAATGGCTAAAAAGTCTGTTTTGAAAAATATAGGAAAGAATACTGGTCAAAGGGAAATTAGACCAGTTTGGAACAACACTCAGAGAATAAATCATCAAAATAAATTTGTTCCATCTGCAGTCTTAACAAGGTCTAGAAGAGTACCAGTTAGTGCTGCCAAGCAAAGCTCTTTCAGAGCAGCAGCATCAACTGGCGCAGTCAAATAAGTTAATACTGCTGCCATACAAATAGAGTGAATGTTTCAAAATTAAGAACAAATGCTTTTCATAAGTCTAATTCACCTATTATATGGTCTTTTTATAAATCAACAACATCAAATACCAGGATTTCAAATGAAAAAGTTATTACTGTCAAAGTAAATGGTGTTAATACTGCTGGGCAAACAACAGTTAGTGCTGTTAAGGGAAATGGGGTCACTGTAGGCCTCAGCAGGTTATGTTTGGAGACCTAAAATGATTGATTTAAACAATGTCTCCAAAGACAATAGTGGATCGTGAGTCTCAAAAAGAGTAAATTATATTGATCTATAAGGTAAACTCAAGTCAGTAGTGGTTGGGCCCCAAGAGATACTGACTCTCTTACTTTTTTGCAGGGAAATCCACAACAAGCTTTGAAGAACAAAGGAATATTTGACAATGGATGTTCCAGGCACATGACAGGGAACAAAGACTTCCTTACTAACTATTAAGACATTGATGGAGGTTTTGTTGATTTTGGTGGAAGTGCTAGAGGTGGTAAGATAACAGGAAAAGGAAAGATAAGAACAGATAAGTTAGACTTTGAAGATGTGTTTTTTGTCAAAGAACTAAAGTTTAATCTTTTCTCTGTCTTATAAATGTGTGACAAGAAAAACAGTGTTCTTTTCACTGAAACTGAATGTCTTGTTTTGTCTCCTGATTTTAAGCTACTTGATGAAAGCCAAGTACTGCTTAGAGTTCCTAGGCAAAGCAATATGTACAGCTTTGATTTAAAGAATATTGTTCCTTCTGGAGATTTAACTTGTTTGTTTGCAAAAGCCATAATTGATGAGTCTAAATTATGGCATAGGTTAAAATAATGAATAAACTTATGAAGGGAAACCTTGTAAGAGGTCTTCCTTCAAATATTTTTGACAATGACCATACTTGTGTTGCTTGTCAGAAGGGAAAGCAATACAAGGCTTCCTATAAGGCTAAACTTATGTGCTTTATCAGCCAACCCTTACTGATGTTGCATATGGACTTGTTTGGTCCAACTTCTGTTGGGAGTATCAACCATAAGACATATTTCCTTGTAGTGACTGATGACTTTTGCAGGTTTAGCTGGGTTTTCTTCTTAGCATCTAAGGATGAGACTAGTAGGATTCTTAAGAGATTTATAACAGAAATAGAAAACTAATTAAACCATAAGGTTAAAGTAATCAGGTGTGATAATGGGACAAAATTCAAAAAAAGTAAAATGAATGAATTCTGTGGATTAAAAGGGATAAAAAGGGAATTTAGTATTGCCAGAACTCCACAACAAAATGGAGTTACTGAGAGAAAGAACAGGACTCTGATTAAGGCAGCTAGGACTATGCTAGCAGACTCACTTCTACCTATTGTATTTTGTGCTAAAGCAGTTAATACTGCTTGTTATGTTCTAAATAGGGTTT
>BQNB010173775.1:0-13326 GCA_026074375.1 Tanacetum coccineum
ATTGATATGTTCTGAGTATAGCATGCGGTTGCAACTGCTTCAGCCCAAAATGATAATGGAAGCTTAGAAGCTGAAAGCATTGTTCAAGCAGCCTCAATAAGAGTGCGGTTCCGTCTTTCGACAACGCCATTCTGTTCAGGTGTTCGAGGAGTGGAAGTCTGATGTTCAATGCCTTCTTCTTTGAAATAAGCATGGAGTTTCTTGTTCAGGAACTTTGTGCCTCTGTCGGTACGGACACTAATAACTTGAGCTTGAAGATTACGTTAAATCATCGTAAGAAAGTCTTTGAGAACTTCTGGAGTTTCATCCTTGGATCGTAGAAAAAGAGTCCAAGTGTATCTTAAATAGTCATCAACAATCACTAGAATATATTTCTTCCCATTTATGCTTGCAACCCGCATTGGACCACACAAGTCCATGTGAAGCAAATTCAGCCTTCCTTTAGAACTTGGAACAGCTTTTGACTTAAATGAGCTTCTTTTTGCTTTAATCATTTCACAAGACAAAAAAAGTTGATCTTTGACATATTTCAACTTAGGTAAGCCTATCATAATATCTTTCTTTGATAGTAAGGTGATGTAATCGAAGTTAAGATAAGAAAGTCTTCGATGCCATAACCATGCTTGAGTTGGTGAAGCTTTAGCCATGAAATAGATTGGAGTTGATGAAGTTGTTTCTTGAAGAGATATTGTGTAGAGATCGGATCCACGATTACCAGTTAGTAAATCGTTTCCCTGAAGATCTCTCACAAAACAAGTAGATTTCCTGAAAGCAACCTCCAAATCCGCATCACAGAATTGACCAACCGAGAAAAGATTGTGATTGAGGCCTTCGACGTAATAAACCCGTTTGATCATGATATTTCCTTGATTTAGATCTCCATAACCAAGAATTGGAGCAAATTGATCATTTCCAAAACGAACAGCTTGAGATTGCCCGTCATGTGCTTTGTGCATCCAGAGTTAACAATGAATAGGATGAGTGGTACAATCTGCAAGAGAACTAGAGGACGATGGAACATTGGACAAATTGGATCCTAAGGAATTTGATATCTTCAAGACATTAGTAATCTTTGAGACAATGTCTATAGTAGGACTAATACTTGTTGATACATCCTCTTTCCTGATTTTAGGCATCCATATCTTTTTGGTCTTAAGAGGCTTTTGTGTCTATGTATATCCTGATGGACATGTCTTAGCTATCCACCATTTCCATTCCTGATTTGTATTCTCATACAACTCCTTATAGTAACTCTTGGATTTCTGAATAGTGGTATCTAATGTAACTGTTTTCTTATCGGGTGCTGCAACAGATTTGTTCGTTTTTCTCTTGGGTTTACTAGTACTAATAGGCACTAGCTTAGTCTTCTTAGTTCTAGCATTTACGTCATTCAAGTATCTAGAAACACAATCATCATGATTAAAATTAAACACACATTTTCCACATTCAGCACAAACAGCATTCACATTCAAAGTTCTGAATTTTGAACTGTCATCTACACAGCTGTACAGATTTTTGTTTTCTTAGAAATACTAGAAATCCTATGATGGTCTTCTACTTCCTTCTTTTTAAACTTCACTTGACTATTGTTTGGCACGACCTTATCTTTAACTTGATAGCACTTAAGCTGTGGTCTGCTAACACTAGTAGTGTGATTTACTCCTGAAGATTTAGACACATGAGGATTAGTATTCCTAAAAGCATGAGGCAACTATGGTTCTCTGTTTTGTGTTGTGGTAGTGGCAATTCTATACATTCCTGGTTAAGCACATTCGCGTGTATTCTGCTTTTTCTATTCTGAGGCAAATTCTGTTGAGTGACTTGTTTAAACAAACCATCTGACACATTAGTTTTATTAACCGACTGTTTCATTTGAAAACTTCTCATTTCAGGAGAATTTGAAAAAGGAGTCGGTTTTCCTAAAACTGATGGTTTTGGAATCCGTTGAGCATTTGGTTGTCGAACAACAGATGGTTTATCAAACTGAGTTTCCACAGACTTTCCTTTGCATTTCTCAATGAGTTTCTTTAACTCACTGATGGCTATGTTCTTGTCTTGCATTTGAGCTTTCAAATCCTGTATTTCATGATATTGTTCACGTTCTTTTCGAAATACATTTGATCCGTTTTTCTTGCAAACTTATTGTTTTTTCATTGTTCATTACATTGTTGTAAAGCAAGTTCTAGAGAAATCGTGATGTTTTCAAGTTTAGACAAAACTCTTTAAAAGTTTATATAACGTCTTTTGTTACAGATTCAGTATGTTTCGAAACTTTTGTGCAAAAACATTCAAATTCTTGACTTTAGAAAATACAAGCAGTTGTATTCAGCATAAGCATTAAATCAGACAGAGAATGCAAATATAAACATATAACATCGCTTAGAACACACTCTTCAAGAAGTTAGAATCAATAAATGTTTGAAAAATCACCTTTCAGATTCAAGTTCGTCAACCTCTTTTTCAAGGGATTTAACGTACTCATAATCTTCATGCATTTCTGTTTAAGTTCATGTTCAAAACGAAAACTATCATTTTGAGTTTTTAATGGAAAAGAGGCAGTAATAAAGTTTTTTATCAAAACTTCCATATCTTATAGCATTGGCACCCGAAATAATCACTAGTAATGTTTTAAACCAAGCTGGATCAACATTCTCTAAATTGAATTGATGTTAAATGTCATGTCGTAAACAGACATGTCTACTTTTACTAATGATTTCGAAACGGGAGAAACAACCGTTTTAGCATTTTTTGGTTATGTTCAAACAAAGGTTTTGTCCACACTTGTCTTCCTGAACTTTCTTTGTGCGCATTCCTAACTGATAAAGATACTCTAGTGAGGGTGCTTTGAAAATTTCATAAAGACTATTTTGTTTTGTGTAATCATATGGTGTTTAACATAATCTTATGCAATTTTGTCTACACTCATTTGCAAGAGTCATGTCTTTTTCCTATTGGGCAGCTTATCTGTTTGCAATGATCAGAATTATCATATGGATTCTCAATACAAACAGCTTTTCATGATTGACTTTTCATGAGGTACCTTGGAATTAGCAAAGTTGGTCTACCATTATATGTCAATCATTTGGGTGCTAACATATAATTGTCTGGATGACCTGATTACAAGTATAAACAATTCTTTCAAAAACTTTAAATTGTTGTCCATTTCAATCGTTCTTGTCAATATCTTTTTCTTCCCTAACCTTTAAATTCCGAAATGACCTTTACTTTGCTCTTTGAGTGACCTTCAATTGTTGGCTTTGGTTAAAGATTCCTTTTTACTAACTCATTGTGTTTTTTATTGACAACTGAAATTTCATAGGCTTTAGTTTTTAAACCTTCTTTTATGTCAATGTCTTTACGAGCTAATAATCTTAGAGTATCATTTAACTTTGTTTGAAGTATGTCATAATCAATCGTCTGGTCATAAAGGCTATTTACATCTCAAGCTCATCTATTTGTATCTGAAGTGCATAAGACAACTACCCGACAACTAGTAGCCACCCCAAAAGCCTACTAGTCTCATCAAGGTTAAGTTTTGCACTCCTCTAGTTCCTTGATTCAATGATGCCGTTTGCATGCTTTAATTGCTTTAAAATCGTTTTGTTGTTCCTCAATATCAAGAGTTGAAATTTGCAATTAAATTAGCAAGCGCAGCACGCTCATCAGCACATTCTGCAGTATTATTCTCAGAATGTTGTCTTTCATTGGCAAACACATTATTTTCATCATTGTTTTGTACCTGTTCCAATGGCTGTTCAGTTGAACTGGATTCTTCTGGTAAGACCTCCTGAATCTTTGCCATGAAACTGTAATGTGCTTCCAATTCCTGTTCATCAATCTCTTCATCCGTGTCCGCTAGCCAATCACTGCTCTGCTTGTAGGGACACCTTGTTCAGCTTGTTTACAACATCATCATCTTTCCTTGTGATACATGTAGTCCTGTTAAACCCGCTTTGCTCCTTTATTCCTTTGCATAATGGCCAAATCCCTTGCAGTTAAAGCACTGTATCCCCGTTTGTTGCACTACTAGACTGCCTATAGTTTCCCTAGTCCCAGCAACTGTCATTGTCCTTTGATTCCCAAACTGCCCTGACTGATTGTCGTTGTTATACCTTGGTGTGGTATCTTTAGTCTTGTTCCTGGAGTTTGAAGAAGTTCGAAGGTTGTTGTTGGTAGGTTTGTAGAGCCTTTTGAAATACTTTGCAAGGAGTGCCAAATTCTTTTGCATATCCTTATCCCTCTGAGCTTGTTCAAGATCACTGTCTTCTTCAAACACTGGCTCAGATTGAGGTGTAACTGGTTTGGCGATCTCTTTGCCTTTGTGTCTGGTAGATGCACTAGGTCTTGGTAGAAATGAATTGCATAGATCTTTGAGGTTTGGTCTTGATAGAAATATCTGAATATGGTTTGCGCACCGCAAGAAGTGCTAATGGATTTGCACTTTTGGCTATTCTCTTAGCACGGATATCATTGACTTCATTTTGATACTGCTTCAGAATGTCAAAAAGTGTGTGATATGAGATGGTGTCTATTTCTTTTGATTGCTTGACAACCATCACAAATCTTGACCATTCTGGTTGAAGTTGTTGAAGAAATTGAACGTTCACTTGCATTGTAGTAACTTGCAAGTTGTTCCTTGTCAACTCATTCATTATTTTTATAAAACCATGAGTAAATACGACACCTTGATTCCTCCATAGATCGAGAACGTAAACGTTCCAAAATTCCCAGAACAGATTGTCTTTACATCTTGTACGTTCAATGTTGCCACCAGTTGTAGCCTTTCAATGGTCTATCAACATCTCATTTGCTGTATACAAGCATCAATAGTGAATAGAATTCAGTCTCCAATACCAGTTAAAAGCAAGAAAATTGCTTCTTTTTTAGACAGAAAGTGTTCTTTGTTCTCTGGAGTCATGTTCAATACTGTTTCAATTGTTGTATGTTGTTGTATTGTAGGATTACCTTCCGTTGCAGCAACAGCTTGAACTAGTACAGTAGATGGCACGTAGGGACCAGATAGTATGCTTTTTCTCAGTCCCTCGCCATTTGGTTTCGTGTCAATGTACCGTAGAAAACGTGATCTCCATTGTGAATATCTTCCTGGTCCAAGCATTGGTATACCAATCTTTTAAACCAACTGCCCATGAAAAAAATTTAAATTTGTTGTGCATTAGACTAAACTGATGAGATGTGTTTACTAAAGTAACATGATGAATGAATGAATATGACTTATGAAGTGTGATATTTGTTGGATCTTAAGTGGACATGATGTGATTGAAGTTTGGTTTGTATGGCAATTCACGTTTACCGATTTTTTACACGTCTATGATTGAAACAGATAAGTGAATTAACGGATTTTACAAAATCAATAGACAAACCGTGAATGAATAATTGATTGATGTTAATGTGTGTTTGTTGAATGATTAGTCCTTTTAAGTCCTTTGTTTGTTGTTTGATTTGATGTTTTGTTATGTTTAGACAATGATTAATAGATTCCCCAATTCGGTCAAATTTTTTTCAGGAAATTAGGTTTTCAAGACAAGGGTTTTCAATGGATAAAACATAGTGTCTTTAGTCAAAACGCAATGAGACAAAACGCAATGAGCAAAACGCAACCTTGAGATAAAATGCAATGAGCAAAACGCAACCTTGAGACAAAATGCAATGAGCAAAACGCAACCTTGAGACAAAACGCAATGAGCAAAATGCAACCTTGAGACAAAATGCAATGAGCAAAATGCAACCTTGAGATAAAACGCAACGAGCAAAATGCAACCTTGAGACAAAACGCAATGAACAAAATGCAAGATCTTCTAGGCAAAACGCAAGATTTGTTGCAATTTGGGCAGCATAACATTGAGATTTACTTTGTTAAAGGGTCTTCAGTAGGCAAAACGCAATGACCAAAACGCAATGAGAGCAAAACACAATGACCAAAACGCAGTGAGAGCAAAACGCAATGACCAAAACACAATTAAACCAAAAACGCATGACCAAAGCACTGAGATCAAAACGCAATGACCAAATGCACTGAAGAACACCCTTTCAGTTAACAAAATGCAGCCAAGAAAAAAAATCAACACCATTCCTGAAAGCCACAAAATGATGTTAAAACCACCAGTATGATGCAAGGATAGTTTCCTAAGCCGAGAAGTACAAATCTTTTAACACTTTGTAACCACAACAAGATCAATGCTTGGATTTCTACTATTTTTTAAACCAAAAAATAAACAAACCAGCCACAATTTGAATCTTGTTTAGCCACAAGAATCAAACACCAAATCCACTATAGCTTTTGATGCCAAATGTAGGATCCCGATTATCACTTCCCACTTCTATTACGAACCACGAATCGATCAATGAAAAGAGAAAAGAGATATGATTTCTAGAGAGAAAACCTATAGTGAGAGAGAAATTAAGAGATATTATTTAGAAATGAAGAGTTATATCTTATTCTTTTCCAAGTAGAATATATATATACTATAATATATATATATATATACAATATATATATATCTATATATATATAAATATAGTACCCCGACACATAAGTGACGTCGAGATATTGACTAGGACCCGGGCTCGGTTTGCTTGGATTGAAACCCGAAACATATACAATATTAGATTAACTATCGAGCCCGATTCCCGATACTTTCCTATTACAACGTTTAACTAATTGATTGACCGAGACTTAAATACATAATGAACGAACTTCATGTTCGACTCAATATTTTGAGGCTAACATTATCAAAAGGAGCAATACAAAGATGGATATCTTTGTAATGAGCACGATTGACTAAACAAAATGATTTGAAAAGAGTAGTTTTCAATGAACAATTTATGAGTTAAGCTTTTTATTACCAGAAAAGATGAATACCCACACACTTTCTTTGAGAGAGTAATTGGGCAGAGTATATTTGCTTTGTAAATTTATGTGTGTGTTTTTTTTCTTGGGGTATTTATAGGCGAGGTGTAAAGAAGGTTGTAATATTTTAAAATTTTCATTTTTTGGAAAAAGGTAAAATTATTTTGGTAACGCATTTAATGCCGTAACCCACTAGGTGTACGATCCCGTTTTTCATGGCAACTGTTGCGCCGTTTCACTTTTGTAGTGATGACGTATGAATAACGGTCAAAAGTCTTTTGATTAGACATTTTGGGAAGGGATTGTGTTTGTGGGAGTGAGCATTAAATGTATGTTGGGGGTCAATTGAGTGATATTTAAGAAGTGAGGGCTCATGACTATTGGATGATAGTTAGATAAGGAATATTTGTTCCTTATTTAATGGTTTCAGGGAGAAAAGAATATACACCATACTGAACATGATTGATCAGGGAGACTGATTAATCAATATTCAACATGCCTAATTCTGCTTTTAGTCTGGTGAAAGTAGGTTTATCCAAGGGCTTAATAAAGATATCAGCTAGCTGATACTTAGTCGGGATGAAGTGTAATTCAATATCTCCTTTAAGGATGTGATCCCTGATGAAATGATATCTAATATCAATATGCTTGGCTCTTGAGTAAAGTACTGGATTGTTGGATATTGCAATGGCACTAGTGTTGTCATAAAAGATGGGTACCATCTTGTAATGGATGTCATAGTCATTGAGTTGACTTTTCATCTATAGGATATTTGCATAACACCCAGCATCAGCAACATATCAGCCTTAGTTTAGGACAATAGCCGCTAACTGCTATTCTTAGGCACTCTAACAAACCCAATTTTCCACCAAGGTATTTGACAGGCACATAGATGCTTTTTCTGTCCGATATTACAACCAACATAGTCTGAGTTTGAGTATCCTTTGAGATCAAAGCCCGAACATTTTGGATAATACAGACCAAGGGTTAGAGTACCTTTCAGGTACCTGAGGAGTCTTTTCACAACAGTTAGATGTGATTCTTTTGGATTGGACTGATACTTAATACATAATATTGTAGAGAAATTAATTTTAAAGGCCCCTTGTTGTAGTTAAGTACATCAGTGACCCAATCATTCCCTTATATAGGGTCTCATTGACTGACTTGCCAGCAATATCAGGACCTAAATTGTTTGGAGGAACCATAGGTGTTTTCACTAAGGAACTATTAGAAATTTCATATTTATTGAGTAAGTTCCTAGTGTACTGTTCTTGACAAATTGAGATTCCTTTATCATCTTGCTGATTGCAGTCCAAAAAAAGAGATAAAAAGGTAGGGTGGGGAAAAAGTTGGTTGTTTGTCTTCCATCATAACTCATTTCAAATTTCTTTATCATCAGTTTCTCAAACTGTTTACAAAGTTTATAACTTGGTAAGTCAAATATGATGTCATCTACATATACTTGAACAAGGAGAACATCTCCTTTTTATTTATAGATAAACAATGTGTTATCTATTCTTCCCCTAGTAAACTTATTTTGAATAAGGAAAGTAGAGAGAGTCTCATACCATGCCCTTGGTGTTTGTTTCAATCCATAAAGGGCTTTGTCAAGTTTACAGACATAGTCAGGGAACTCACTACTTTTAAAGCCAGGAGGTTGTTTAACATAAACTTCTTCTTTCAGTTTACCATTCAGGAAGAAACTTTTGACATCCATTTGGTAAACTTTAAGGTTCATTGATGAGGTGTCATTTTATATACTTTTTTTGGGGTCGTTTAACCCCTTCAATCATGCATTTATGCCCAAAATAGGTACTTAATCATTCCTTTTAGGTTATTTAGCATTGAAAGGCATTTGGAAGACATACACGTGATTTGGGCTTATTTTGGAAAAGAAATGGACAAGACAATGGGGGGAAGGACCCTCACTAACATCTCTAAGAATTTCTCCTCAGAGGCTGGAGACGGCGTCACCAATTACACGTGACGCCGTCACACTTCATTTCATGATGGTATCAATAGATTTCATGACGCATCAGATCGCATGACCCAACCCAAGATCTAGAATATTCTACTCACGACGGCTTTACGATTAAAACGTACGCCCTCACAATGATTTTTCTATATATACAAACCGCGAAATAGGGTTTATAAGGGGTGTAACTTTAAAGTAAAAGAATGGGTGAACCCTAGTTTCATTGGCAGTTATTTAGGACGAATTATTAGGCCTCAAACCCTATTGTACTTCCTTCAATTCATGTTTTAATCAAGTAAGACAATCTTAATCATTCAATATGTCTTGTTGTATGATTCATTATTATTCTTGCTTTACTTATAACATGTTTGGCAAAACCCCTTATTGTGTTCATTTATGATTGTATGAAACCTAGAATGTAGTGGTGTTGCTTCTTGTGATGAATATGCATGTTAGGTCTTAGAAAAACCCGCTTTATCTGTAATCGCTGTTGATATGTCTAGGAATACATGATTGTTAGAAATGATACCTTAGGGTAACAATTCGTCATACTACCTTGCCCCCCTATATATTTGATCACTCTTAATATATTTCAAATGCCATTTAAATATACTCTTAGGGGCCTTTGTAATAGTCTCATACTACTTACTGGCGTTGCCTTAACGAAATATTTAAACAGATGGCGGTTTCCGGTAATTCGTTCATGACTTAGGAAATAAATACATAAATCATCACAATTTTTGACAAAGCAACAACACTAGAGAAGCAATCTAGGATAATACATATAAATGAATACAATCTTTGTATATATTGTTATCATCAGTAGCTTAGTTTATTATTTAGTTTTTAATAGCTAGAAACCAAACCTTCAAACATATGATATACTACTTTCATAAAATAAAAAATACAAAAAATTCTGCGCTCAACACTTTAAATTCAGTTAGACCCTAGCCCAATCACTCAATTTTAGTGCATGATATCCTAGTATAACCCCCTGATCCTTATCCGTTTTTCACGGTTCTCGAATTTCCTATGGATTCAAGATTCATTTAATGAAAGTCATTGTCACCCTTAAACCAATCGGTATATACTCAGAGCGCCTACATACCATGTGATGTACTCATTTTTATACATTTTTGTGTTTTAACGCCAAGTTAATTAATTAAGTACACGGTTGCAAAGTCCTTATCCTTGTAATAAAGCTTGTGGGATGATTTGGGATCCATGTAGTTATTTATTTCACAGAATAATGGGAACGAAAATTTAAGTAAATACCCCTATAGTGTTTTTAAATGATCTTCATGTTATTTTGATCCACCTCAAATCGGGTCATTAGTTAGATTTTAAATATCGAGTGTGTAAAGCTCAAGTGTAGGGGTACGTGTTATAAACCCCAAGTTATGATGTATTATGTTATTTCAAAAAAAGAGATTGAATGTAAGTTGTGTAGAAGATGTAATCTTCGTCCCCAGTCTAGCTTAGAAACGCAAACAAACGTGTATTCATGTAAATAATTAGCTAACCTTCCACTCCAAATTCACCCAAAGCCACCCAAATGTATCTATCCGTTTCCGTTTCCATCATATGTTATCTTACACCCACCCCCACAAACCCTTTAATTGTCTTCATACTACCTTACTTATTTGTTGCCTTAATGGAATATTAAATAGACGGCGGGTTCGTGTAATTCGTTCATGACTTAGGAAATAATTACATAGATCATCACAAGTGTGACAAAGCAACAACACTAGGAGAAGCAATCTAGGGAGTAATACATGATTAAATAAATACAATCTTTTTATTATATTGTTATCACCAGTAGCGTAGTTTATTATTTAGTTTAATAGCTAAAACCAAACCTCTCAAACATATGATTTACTGCTTTCATAAAATATAAAAATACAAAAAATAAACTTCGCTTTAACCCTATAGAATTCTGTTAACGTGACAAGTCATCCTAACCAATTCCCTAAGAACGATAACAACCCCCGAGTCTTGCCTATACTACTACTACAAAATGGTTAGGTACGCTGCTAGGAAGATTGTAAATCTTCGGTTAAGAAGCCTAACGACGCCCGCATCAAGTTTTGGTGCCGTATACGTGGGGAATAGTTAGGTTAAGGATATAGTTTACTTATCTACTGCTTAAATCTTCAAGTAAGATTAATTTCCGCATAATTAGTCTTTCCTCGAAGTCTATCTTTTTCTTCGTGTTATTTGTTCGTACCCATTCTCTCAACCACCATAGAACAAGAATCCTATCTTATCTCTTGGATACTACTCCAAAACCTAGCTCCCAGGGCTAAGGAATATACATAAGCTCCCCATAGGGAACAACGTGGTACCTCTTTGATCCGACACCATCCGGTTGGTGCAAACGATGGTCGTTCCACGAACTTCAGTCCGAGGATCCAATTCAACACCTTAAGGATTTCTTAAAACTAGTGGACTCACTTGACTGATGGTGCAAAAAGGGGCAAGAACTCATGCCTACGTTTTTTCAGTTTCCTTTCCGCTGTCAAGCTAGCAATTGGCTTAAACATCTTCCAGCAGGATCCATCACCACATGGGAGGATCTTACTACCCGATTCCTTGCTAATTATTTTCCATCCGGGAAGGGACACAAACTCCGCATGAAAACACATCATGATGTTCCAACAACATCATGGAGAATCTTTATCTGAAGCATGGACTCGTTTCAAGGACTTACTCCAAAAAGTCCCTCATTATGGCATAGACCTTTGGCTCCAAGTCCAAATTTTTTATGACCATGTCAATCCCATCACAATATGAACCATTGACCAATCGGCCAATGATAAGCTTCATGACCTAAACGCTAAAGAATTTAGGTCATTATTAAGACCTCGCCCTCTATTACAAAAAAAGTTGGAACGACCCAAGAGATTTTGCCAAGCCGGTCAAGGCAATCGGTTTGCCTTAAGATGTCCCGAGTACATCCGACCGCCGTCTAATCGAGCTCAAAAATCAAGTCCAACGCTTGATGGAAGCTCATCTTGCTCCCACACAACCTACCCAAGTAAACAAAATTACTACCTCGTGTGAAATCTATAGTGGTCCCCACGACTCTCAGTATTGCATGGAAATCCCCGAATAAGCCTTCGTCGAATACGTATCCTCGCATACCGATGAAGCGGGAGGTAAGTGGTAGCCCGAGAAAAACAATCTTGGTGACACCTATAATCCGTCATGGAGAAGTCACCCGAACCTTAGGTGGAGACAACCTCAAAATTCTTAAAATAATTTTTCAAACCCACCTAACCGGTTCCAACCCAACGGTTCGATCCCAAACCGTTCCTTTAACAACCGTCCTCAAAATTTTAACAATCATTCAAATATAGAAGGACTGGTTTCCGAGTTCATGGCATCTCAAGACGCTAGACTATCCAAGTTTGAAGCCGATTTCAAACAACAACAAAGCGAGATGACCAACAAAATCGACACAGTGTTAAAGGCAATCACTGATCGAATAGCGGGCACACTACTTAGCGACACGATTAAGAACCCAAAACTGGGGACCCATCCAGTCTCGTCTACTCGTTCTTACCTAATTATCGATCCTCAATGTTCATCTCACCCGTCCACCTCGATCAATGCTATCAAGGCACATTTTAATGATGCAATCATCGAACCACAACAACTGAAGGAACCCAAACCAACCCTTGAAGATGAGTTTAAAGATTTGCATCTTAACCTACCGGTTCTCGAAGTCCTAGCCCACACTCTAATCAATAACGCTATATTAGATAATTACATTGAGAGTTTAGAACTAGGCAAAAACGGATCAGCATTTATTCAAGGAGAACCACCTGCAAAGATGGGAGACCCTTGGCTATTCACTCTACCTTGTAGATTAGGGGACTCAAAACCTTTTGACACACTAGCTAATCTAGGATCATGCATAAACATAATCCTACTTTACCTCTTCAAAAAGATTAATATCGGATTATTAGAAGAGACTGACCATATATTTGGGTTGGCTGACGGAACCAAATCCTACCCCGTCGGGATCGTTAAAGATGTAGAAGTCCACATAGGAAAACTAAAACTATTAAATGATTTCTACGTACTCGATATGAAAAAGGACCCCGAGACCCCTTTACTTATAGGAAGAGGATTCCTAGCTACCGCCAACGCAGTTATTGATTGTAGGATGGCCAAAATAGCGGTAGGAGAAGGAATCAATAGGTCGGTATTCAGTGTAAAAGGAATAGACTTAGGTGAGGAGGAAGCACCTTATTGGAACACACTTGGAAAAAGGGAATCCTATAAACCTTGACCTAACACGGATGTAATAGGCGTAAAACCTCCTTACTACGCTAGGAAAGACTTCCTAGACTACCATTTGCCTGGAGAATGGGAAATTTCTAGAGATGCCGAGCTCAATCCTTTTAAGGATACCCTAGTGTTTTAAAGAATGGTAGAATTTCTAGGAGCCATACCCATAAACCTTAAGTGTAACATG
>BQNB010173776.1:0-13325 GCA_026074375.1 Tanacetum coccineum
GACTTATGGTTTTTCGAGAATGCTTGAAAGCATTGATTGTATGCACTGGGAATGGAAAAATTATCTAGTTTCATGGCAAGGACAATACGGTAGGAAAGATAAAAAATATCCTACTATAATGCTTGAAGTCGTTGCTTCGCAAGATTTGTAGATTTGGCATGCGTTTTTTGGGGTAGCAGGTGCAAATAACGATATTAATGTTTTAGATAATTCTCTGTTATTTGATGACCTTCTTGATGACAAAGCCCATGTAGCTCCGTATGTGGTAAATGATGTTGAGTTTGAAAAGGGTATTACTTAGCCGATGGTATTTACCCACAATGGGCGACTTTCGTGAAATCTTTCACGGTTGCAAATGACGCGAAACATGCTTGCTTTAAAAAGCGTCAAGAAGGTGCACGGAAAGATGTCGAACGTGCTTTTGGTGTTCTCCAAGGATGTTGAGGAATAATACAACAACCAGCACGTCAATACCATGTCAACACCATTCGTCGAATCATGTATTCTTGCATCATAATGCATAACATAATTTTAAAAGATCAGAAGATGACGGTTTTTTTCTGGAACGATGTGTACGCTAATCCGTCAAGAAATATGCAGCGTACATGGATTGAAAAGTGTGAAACTCAACGTCGAAAAAATAAAGAAATACGAGACCGAGAAATGCATCTTAGTCATCAACGAAACCTTATGGAGCATATTTGGCAAGAAGTTGAACACGAAGATGAAGACTTATAGTCGCCGTGACGTATGATTTTTTTTATTTTTAATTTCCGTATTTTTTTTAATTCCGTATGTTTTTTAATTCTAATGTGTAATATTGTTTAATGAAATATTTTAGTTTGTTTAAGGGGGTGTTATGAAAAATTAAAAGTGTGGCTCAAAAAGTTGTGTTAAAGTGGTGTTATGATTATAGAGGCTTTTCTGAGTGTTGGTGTTATGGTATTACAGTATGGTGTTATGAGTTATGACACCTGACCCTCTAAGGTGGTGTTTATTTTTCATAAAGAGCTTCTTAACTGCCTTTTAATCTGACTCATTCAGACGCGTTCAGACATTTGGCTCATTAAGTGCATTTGATTTTTTTCTCTCGTTCAGACGCGGTCAGAGGCTGAAACATCTTAACCAACTAGATGTTGATGGGGGGTCTTTTCCTTAAGAACATATGAGTAACAATTTAGAGGCATCAATTATAAGACCACATCATAACCCATATCCAGTTTACCATCTAAACAAATAAATCCCCACAAAATCCTAACCCAGACATATGCTTTATGTGGTTTATAATTTTTTTTGCAATGATTCACTCCTCTTCACGCACTTCCATGGCGCATGCGAGTAATTGTGGTGATGAAGATTGGATGATGATGATGATGAATAGTGGTACGGGATTTGTTGTTGTTTAGATTGGATGATGATGATGATGAATAGTGGTACGGGATTAGTAACTGTGGTGATGGAGATTGGATGATGATGATGATGAATAGTGGCGGCTGCGATTAATTTTGTTTTCAGATCTTGTTGGTATGAGATTTGTTGTTTAGATTTTTTGTTGTTGTTGTTGGTGCTGGATGTTTTGTTTAGATTTGTTGTTGTTGATTTTTTTTTTGTTGTTGTTGGTACTGGATGTTTTGTTTAGATTTGTTGTTGTTGTTGGTAGGATTGAACAAGGACCATTTATGATTTTTTTGTTTTTGTTGTTGTTGGTACCGGATGATTTGTTGTTGTTGCTGCGATTGGGTTTTTTTATTTGTGAAGATGACTAATAAGATTGAACAAGGACCCTTTATGATCTTATATTTTGGTTTGTGATTGTTAGTGTGAAGAGGGACGGGTAAAATGGTCACGGAACTTCATAAAAGGCTAAAAAATGGATTTGTATGAACAGAGAAGACAAAATCTTAAGTTTGAAGTTTGAAAAAGATATTGTGACATGTTTTTCCTTGTGATTTGCCCTTATAATTACATGGGTTAATTGCCTAAAAATGTATTATATTTGTCATTTTTTGTCATTGTATGTAGACAACTATTTTTTTGTCATTGTGTCGCTCAACTTTTTTAATTCGTGCTATTGTATGTATTCTGCGACTATTTCTGCATGTAAAATGACTATTTTACTCTTCAAATTTTGAAAAAAGTAAGGGTAAAATGGTCACAAAATACACACAATAACACGAATTTAAAAGTTGAACGACACAATGGCAAAAAAATTTGTTGTCTACATTACAATGTCTAATAAAATGTCATTTTGGGTATGAGGGTGGGATTTTGTTGTTCTGATTTTGTAGCGGGATTTGTGGATAAGGTTACTTGGGGTTTTTTTTTTTAATGCAAATTTAGCTGTGCTCATCGTTAAATTTAAGTACATTGATTTTTGGAATTCCCTCTTTTATATGGGGTAGGATTGTTGTCTACGCTCAAAACCTCCTTTTCCATTTTTATACCTGTGATGAAATTGAATAATTGGAAAAATAAAATTGATGAGCCCCCCCCCCCCCCCCCCCCCCCCCCCCCCCCCCACACCCCCCCCCCCCACCCCCCCCCCCCCCCCCCCCCCCCCCCCCAAGCCCTGGGTATTATAAACTCATAACCGTAATAAAAAAAAATCGGGTATATTATTTTGGGGGGAGTATCTATTATTGGTACTTATTTTGTTTATTGTATTGAGAGTTACTTTTACATTAATTTTTTATAAATTACAAGAATCTCATAAAAACCCATAAACATATCGAATTCGAAAAGGATCTTTAAAAACCTTTTGGATTCAAAAATTATTTTGATACATCCAAGATCTAATAATGTATATGGGAAAGTCACTGGTAAAACTTGGAAAACAACATTTAGGATCAAATAAGATTAAGGGTGGATCCATTTTAAAACCTTCTTCGCATAACCTTATCGATCCAAAGAATGCAGACGGGAAGAAGACCTAATCTTCCCAAGCCACATCCAGGGTTGTGGTTGTGGATCCCTCCCTCCCATAAAAGTTAATATTGTGTACAGGTGGTGAAAGGCGGTCATGTCCATTGTAAAACTAGTTTTTAGGGTCGTAACTCACTCCCAATCCATGGAAAAGTTATTTAGGAGGATATACCAGCTAGAGGCCTCATGGCGTAAAGTGATGAAGATCTCGAGCGGTGAAGTTAGACATATGCCCAACACAACGCAAAGTAATAAAGGCCTAGTTTGAAACTATAACATATCGAAACATAATTTTTTACGACAATCTAAAGGAACGTTGGTAAGATTGTATAGAGATAGGTGTTAGTTTAATAAGGCCCCGTAGTAGTCTAGGTCCGTTTAGTGTTTAGGGTTTCATATGTCTAGTTCTATTTAATGTATGTGTATTGTAATAGTTTAGTTGAATCCGATCATTATATTTTTAGAATTCCCTCTGATTTGTACATGGTAACGGAGCTATGAATCGAGTCTGTTTGATCCACTATTGTTACAACCTGCCGCTGGGTAAGAAAAAGAAGAAAAAAATGACCCCATGAATAGTTTATTTGCTATTTGTTCGGTTGCGTGCCTGTCATCGTTGCTCTTTCTTGTTATTGTCAATCAAATTAATTCATCAGGTGACTATATTTTTGTTTATTCAAGTAAGTTGTTTTTAGTTAATTTATATGGATGAAGAATTAATGGGTGGATGAAAATAAATACAACAATTTGGTCGGTTTCATGTGTATGCGTCTTGCATCCCGATTCTTTATTATATTGTGGAATTTGCCATTTGGGATTAAGAGCTGCTATTGTTTATTTGGAGACATATGTTTTGCGTCAAGATTAACGGGTGCGAACTTGTAGGTTATCTATTCTAAATTGGTTTGAATTACAGAACTAAATCGTTGGATTTAGTTTTTTAGTAGGCTTGAGTTTCGGTGGCTAATGGTTCGTGATATTGGAATTTGTGTTTATTATTGGTGTGGGTATTGTAATGGTATTAGTATTGAGATCGGTATCGGTATCGGTATTCGGTATTTGCATCGGTTAGCAATAAATGTTGTTGGCTAGTTTTGTGTTTGTGATGGTGATGCGATAGTCTTAACTAATCCGACTATGTCTTGAGTAGTTATGGGTTGCATTTCGACATCAACATGTTTTGTTTCGTCCAAATTTGCCTGATTTTGCCTGGTTTTGCATCTGGTTAAGTCATGGTTCTGCATTTGATTTTACCTGTATGGTTCTAGTTCTGCTGTGGTTTGTCTGCTGTCTGCCTGAATCTGGATCTGCTGTCTGAATCTGGTGTTCTGTCTGCTGTTTGTCTATTGTCTGAATCTGCTGATGTTACATGCTCTCGTTCCATCTCTGTATTTATAAGATTTTGTGCTCTGCACCTGTCTGCTTTTTGTCTGGCAATGTGATCTGTCTGCATTCTGAATATGTCTGATTCATGCATCTGTCTGAATTGCATTTGAATGTGAATCTGCATATTGTTGAATTGCACCCTGTTTAGATTCGCTCGGAATAGACTTGTTTAGTTTTTGTTTGGAAAATCTATAATGTTTATCGCTGCCAACATGTTGAGTTTGAAGATGGGGATGTTAGTTTAATAAGGCCCTAGGTTGGCCGTAGTAGTCTAGGCCCATTTTTGTATTTAGGGTTTCATATGTATAGTTTATAATTTATGTCTGTGTATTGTAATAGTTTAGTTAAATCCGATCATTATATTTTCAGAATTCCCTCTGATTTCTACAATAGGCATGAGTGTTATTCTTTTTGCCAACGTATAGAGAGAAATGTTGTATGACAGAACAAAAGACCCCAAACTAATGAGGGTATTTATAGGAAAATTTGTTACCGCAAGTACATAGGTTTTCACAAAATGACGTGACGTCTGCAACATGTTGCATTGATTATACCATCGCTGGGTATCACTCAGTATCTTATGCTTGTAGCAGATATCGATAATATCACGGCAGATCTTTTACATTTTCCATGGTAAAAAGGTGTTCATATATTTTGAACTTATGTGTGAGAGATGGTATGAATCATCTTTTATCATGTCTCCCTTTGTATATTGGCGATACTTCGTTTAATTAGTTGTTGACTAGAAGATAAAACTGTATTGTCATGATTGATCTTTGTAGGACAAATGTGGTATCACATTTGTTAAATGGAGGTCTTTTATATTACGAGTAATAATTATGGACTGAGTATATTGTGTGTGTTCTCTTTTATTCTTTATATTGAGGTAACTTGTAAGCAGCATAGCATGTATATGAATAAAAGTTGTGTCAATAGTAATTTATATACCTATAAATCTATAATTACAATACCGTACGCTTCATGCAACTATTGTGTATAATGCTTAAAGTAAAGTTAGTGAAGATGATGGCAACAGATGTAAGTCTCAATAAATTATAATTTCAATGGGCAGGGCCGCAAAGGCGCTGGAGAAACTGTAGAACTTGATTCGCTTATTTGGGTCCAAGATGATTATAGAAACATTATATTTTGTTTCAGTTATCGGTTTGATCTGTGTATCTCTTGCAAACACCCATAAGCTCCTTCATCTTGTATTCAAATTCCTCCGCATCTGCAAGCTGATTCGAATTCAACCACTTCATAGTCTAATCAACCGCATCTATAATTGTATCCTCAAGTTTTCACGTAATTTTAAGTTGCATTTCTTTGCCTCCCCTTTCTTCTCATGCTCCTCGTCTCCTGCCTTGTATTTCTCAGCTTCTTGTGCCATCCTCTTAATATCCTTCTCTGACAACCTTCCTTTATCGTTAGTTATAGTGATATTGCTCTTCTGGCCCCCACGGTCTTAGAGATTACTTTCACTTGATACGTTAAGGATCAATCTCAAACTGGACATTGATTTGAGGGGGCCCCATGGGGGCTGGTGCGAATCCCGACAAATTTAAAAAGCTTCCTACAAGGTGTTGGTCCTATGTATCTCCGCATTTTCCTTTCATAAACATCAATTATGACACTAGGTTGGTTGTCGAGATAGGTTGAGAAAAGTTGTTTCCTTTTGTAGATTAGACCGGTGTTTCTTGGAATTAAAACAGTCATGGCTCTACCATCGGAATCCATACTGAGAGATAATGGATTGACGTCTAATAGCAAAATTTTTTGCATCTTCTCCTTACACTCACCGGACAATATAGCAGCTTGAACAGTAGCACCATAAGCAACAGCTTCGTCCGGGTTGACGCATTTACAAAGTTCTTTTCCATTAAACAAATCTTGTAACAGTTGTTGTACTTTTGGTATTCGGGTTGATCCACCTACAAGAACTGTAATAGATTGGTAGGGTTTGTGATGATCCTAGATATCTTACTAGAATCGTGTAGAGTTCACTTTGTAATAGATTGGTAGGGTTTGTGATGATCCTAGATATCTTACTAGAATCGTGTAGAGTTCACTTTCCGTATAAAGTATTTCGACCCTATAGATGCCTGGGGTTGTCACGAAATTCCTCTTATCGGGATAAATTCTAGAAGATAAACACCTTTGTAATTTATGGCACCAGATTACAAAGCAAGAACAATGAAGGAATTGTATATGTTTTTTGTATTTTTCAATGAGGCTAATAGATCTGTTTATAAAACAGATTCTCCTTGAGAGATAAACAGTTAAAGTTGGTTAAAACCAACTTTCTCAACTGTTTTTTCAACACAGGTTGGGGAAAATAAGAAGGGAAAAACGGATAACTTACTTGGAGCACCAAATATACCGTTTGGATCGGGGCGCTGCCCCGAACCCCGCTGGGGATGATCCTGGATATCTTACTAGAATCGTGTAGAGTTCACTTTGTAATAGATTGGTAGGGTTTGTGATGATCCTGGATATCTTACTAGAATCGTGTAGAGTTCACTTTCCGTATAAAGTATTTCGACCCTATAGATGCATGGGTTGCACGAAATCCTTATCGGAATAATTCTAGAAGAGAACACTTTGTATTCTAGGCACCAGATTACAAAGCAAGAACAATAAAGGAATTGTATGTGTTTTTCGTATTTTTCAATGAGGCTAATAGATCTATTTATAAAACAGATTCTCCTTGACAGATAAACAGTTAAAGTTGGTTAAAACCAACTTTCTCAACTGTTTTTTCAACACAGGTTGGGGAAAATAAGAGGGAAAAAAATGGATAACTTACTTGGAGCACCAAATATACCGTTGACCTGACAGCGGGACCCCAACGAGGGGCGCCCCCCTCCCCTTCGACCCCCGCCCGCTGACCTGGCAGCGGGACCCCAGCAAGGGGCTCTGCCCCTTGACCTCGCAAGGAGCGCTGCCCCTTGACCCCGCAAGGGGGCGCAGCCTCCTTGACCCCTGCATTTTGTCATGGTCGAAAACATATTAGCTCAACGAGTGTGTACTCCACACTTCCCTAACTCGTATCCGAGCCGAATATGAAATCTCATTAGTCTCTAGTAAATCATCATTACCTAAATGGCCGTCGATGGCACTAAAATTACCAACAAATCCCTCCCCCTATTTTAGTGTAATCCTTGATTTACTAAAACATATATAAAGAAATATGCAATTATGTTAAAACAAACACAACGAAACAAACAAATGCATAAATGAAAATGTCTTGCGATTGAATTTTCATCTTAGTATAACACACATTCCAAATATTCGAAAATCAGGGTGTCGCAACGATTGAACCCGTCAATCCATTTGAATACCTGAAGATACTATACACATAAGTTTCTACAACACTCTAATGTTCGTTACTTGACACTATTACAAGCCATGTGTCCCAATCCATTAATGAACATACAGGAATACAAGTCCAAGCTTCTTGAAGCGGCAAAACTTCATGTTCAAATAGGTGATTCTTTTAGTCTTGCACCTGCATTTGCAATTTTTTAAAAGAATCATTATGAAGGTAAACTTCAACCTAACCATCACTTGCATGTCTGAACACATACCTCGGGAAGATAAATACACATGTTCCAATCTCTAGCTATGAGCTTTCCACATTGAATTCAGCTTCTAACGTCGCATTAGAAGGGAATTGGGTATCTCATAGATAGTAGATTTATATGGACTTTAATCCCATCCCTATCACTGACTTATTAACTAGTCCCTAGCGAGGACCCTCGTCAAGTGGTTTGGCTAATTCTTTTGCGAGTTTCCGAACTAATCAATAGAAATCGCCCATTTATGATTATACTCTCTAAATCCTACTATTGACTAAACCACCTATGTGTCTAGACTTTTCCATTGTATATCTTGACTTAAACTGTAGTTTCATTAATGACTTTACTAAAGAATTGAACAATAAATACAGGATCATAATATTCACCACCCTATATCTGTCGGCGTACATTTTAATATAAGTTATTTAGTTGCAATTCAACTTCTGTTTAATAAATTCTAATTTATCCAAGGGCTTTCTCTTTTGCTTGCAGCATGTAAAAAACATAGCATAAACCTAGAAGGCTATCATCTATTAAAGTTTTTCACATTACTTTTTAATATAAGGATGGTGTGATGAAAATCGCACAATCACTATGTATCAGATTCAAGTATGACAGATTTGCTTGTTATACTTTGTATTGGTTGCCAGTGATTTTTGTTAAATACATGTAGTTCATTTATCAGGATTTTCATCAATAGCAGGTATCATTAATCTTTTAGACATTTCAAGCATTATTTTATTAGTTGTTTCATGGTCCTAAACGAAGGCATGCCTAATGAGGAAATTAACAACTGTAGAAGAGAAGATATATTTACAGTAATAACACAGCTGATAGACCCACAAAATCGAATCCATCGGGAAAACTTTATTCAAGTTCAAACATTATACATTAACATTGTATAATAACTAATTCTACAAATACACCACACTTCGATAAGATATACTTATCGGATTCATAAACCTGTTTATATCCATACATTATTTAATACGAGGACAGAAATCAAATTCTTACGAAGTTTTGGAACATACAAAACTTTACAACAAAGTATATAGATTTTCTGAATATATTCCAGCACTTCACTTCCTTTTCCTATGAACAGGATAGCGAAAATGATCATCACCCATGTAAAGTACAGATCCATCTTCCACCGGTTCATATGTCTTAAACCATCAACGATCTTTACAAACATGAGTTGTAGCACCGGAATCAATCCACCACGCAATTGCATCAACCTGCACATAAAATGCTTCAGAAATGAGTGAAACAGAATATTTAATAAATCTGTTCCAAACATGCGTCTAAATTTGACCTTGGTTTAGGAATGGTTTAGACCTTTTCCTGAACCACAGCTTTTGGTTCTTCTTATTACCACTTACGGTATCCCTATGAAGTTGACTGTTTACCACATTCCAAAACATTCCAACTTAGGTTTCTTGTTAGAACCAGGAGACCACTTACGACCTGTTCTTTAAAATCACGTTTCTTTAATTTGTTTTGTTCTTGTGTTTTTATTTTTACACTCTTCTGCATGTGCACAGAAGGTCCAGTAACTTATTTACCCTTTGCCTTTGTCATTGGTCTTGCGCCCTTTAGAGTCCTCTATACATACAAGTGACTACCAAGTTGGACAAAGACAAATCGGTCTTACTATGTTTCAATGTATGTTTGTAATCCTTCAGGGAAGGAGGCAAATTAATCAATTTACTTGAAAACAGAAATAGTTTCAATCCATTTTCAAGCCATGTGTGTGTATTATCCAGGTTCCTAAAGGAGTCATTTTATTGTCCTATGACAGTTAGAATCGACCATCTTGTAATTATTAAAATTACTAACAAGGAATTTCTTACTTGAAGAATCCTCTGCCATGTACTTGGATTCAAGAGAATCCCATAACTCCTTAGCCGATTCAACATTCGTATATACATCAAAAAAGAGATCTGGGAATACCGTTCAATTTATGACCCCTGCATATGTAGTCATCTTCTTCCACTTTTGCCCTTATCCTTATCGTTCCACTGTTGCAATCTTCCAACAAATTTCTGGCATCGGTGTAGTCAAAACTATAAACCACCTTCAACGGTTGTGAACCTAGATATAGCATCTTCTTCTGCCTCGCCTAAAGTCATTGCCCTCTACTTTTAGTTTCCACAAATTGTAGCTCATCTCCTTAATTTTTCCAGCATGATCACAATAATAATTTTATAAGTGTTTATAGATTGTATTTAGGGTTTGTGTTGTTATGTTCTGGATATCTTACTAGAATCGTGTAGAGTTCACTTGGTAAATAGATGGTAAGTTTGTGGATGAATCCCTAGATTTTTACTAGAATGTGTAGAGTTACTTTCCGTATAAAGTTATTTTCGACCATCGACCCTCGCCCGCTGACCTTACAGGCGGGACCTCAGCAAGTGGAATTTATCAAGTAAACCATATAATATTAAAAGATCCTTTGCCCCTTGACCCCGTAAGGGGGCGCAGCCCCCCTGACCCCTGCATTTTGTCATGGTCGAAAACATATTAGCTCAACGAGTGTGTACTTCACACTTCCCTAACTCGTATCCGAGCCAAATATGAAATCTCATTAGTCTCTTGGTATGTGCTTAAAATACACTTACCTTTTTCCATTTAAAAAACGGATTAATGACCCAAAAAAAGACAATAACTGCCAAAGATATGTTTGTTTTTACATTTGTAGTGTGCTCTCTAGGAACGGATAAACCAAGAAAAGGACGAAAATACAAAGCAAAACGGACAAAACTGGACTCGGGTATGGATAAGCTGTGAAGGACAAAGGCCATAGCCAAGCCAAAGACCAGAAAGTCAAAGTCAAGTCAACTCAACATATTAACACGTTCAAACGGAAGCCGTAATTGAAGAATACTATTGGTTGCAATCTCAACCCATCTGATGGGTCCGGGAAGGAAAGCCGAATGTATATTATTGAAGACTGTGAAGACCAAATGGGCCCTCAATCAAATGACAACAGCCCAGGTGTGTGCAATTGATACGAGACTATGAAGGACTTTGATGGCCCGATCCTAGCCCTTGAAAGCCAATCTCAGCCATTGTTTACACACAAAACTACCCAAACCTTATTGGGCCTTAAGAGAAAACCTCTCCCAATAACATAAGCCTAAACCTTATTGGGCCCAGACACACTCAATTGGGCCCAATACAAGCCCACAAACCCTTATTGGGCCCAATACATAACCCAAGCCCAATAAAGGCCCAAATCTTTCTTTTGTAAAACATAGGGACTAAAAATGTAATTTTTTAAAAAATGTTTATAACAGGAAAATGAAATTAAATAAGAGAGGGGATGCAATGATATTTTACAAACTCCTTTTCTCCTTTAAAATCAAAGGGCCAAAACTGCCATAGTGTTAAACTTGTTTTAACTCTTTTCTATAAAACACAAGGACTGTTTATGCCAGCTTTCCAAACTCGTATATCACTAAAAAAGAAAACAAAGGATATGGAAAAAGATGCTGCGAACTTTAGGGTTTTTCTTTATGGGCAATGAAACTTTTAAAAACCTGTGGAACCAAATAAACACTCACCCCTCAACACTCTTTCCCGCCAAACCCCTTGAACCCCCCACCATCACGAGAGACACCCATTCTTTTACCCACCTTCCCTTATCAGTCCCAACCTAAACCCACCTTCCACTACCTCTTAATCTTGCCATGTTGGCAATCTCACCAAACCCGAGCAACATCAATGGTGGATATGGTTTTAAAAGTAACACAAAACTTCATCAATGGCTGGGAATTGATACTGAGGCTTTGTACACACACAAGAAACACAGCAAGAAGAAGAAGCAAGCCAAAAGACTTCTATAAAAGCAAGAAAACACAATGCCGAACCACACTAGTTTTTTTTAGCTTATTTTTATTTAACTTTTAATTTAAGATTGTAATTTAAAGCTTTCAGAATGTTTCCTTTGTAATTTTATTTGGTTTTCTTTAAATTTCAAAGATTTATGAAAAAAAATTCTGTTGCTTGCTACTGTTGAAATTATAAGATCTAAAAATATATGTTTAAATCTTTTACACTTGTTCTATTTGCCTTTAACTGAGTTCAGTAACCATAAAATAAGCTAACCTAGCTTTTGTTTAAGTAAAATAGTAGTTAAAACATTTTTTATAAATATTAAGGGGGTGTTTGGCATAGCCCGAAAATGGGTCAGTTTGGGTATGGAATGGGTCACAAGCACTCAGCCATTTGAGGCTGAGTGGGTGTGCCTAATTGGACCAGTTTAATCACACAATTTAGTATAAAATTAAGTCTTAGTTAATCCTTAGCTTTTTGTTAGATTTTTACAAAGAAAATTAAGCTTAAAAGCTTAAGCTGCTTAGACAGCTTAAGCAACACCATCTTTGAGCTTATTGAAGTCACAAGAGACCCTTTTAAAAGCCACTTTTTCTGTCCCTTTGAACTTGACCAGAATAAGTCAAAGTTTGGCCCATGCAATTTCTTTGAAAACCTTAACTTTGGAGGGTAAAATTCAGCAGCTTTCATTGACCCTTAGTCCCTAAAATTTTTGGAAACAGCCTCATTTACCACCACTCTAGATCTGTGTGGGGTTGGTTGTGGCTAAAAAGCACAATTGAGCTTATTTGGCTTAAGCCAAAAAGCCCCTTATTTCTGTTTGGCAGTTCCCCTGGTGCTGAGCACCATCATTTAGCCACCTTTATCTAGCTTATTTTGCATTAGACCCCTAGTTTCTTTTAGTTTTTATTGTAGCCTATAAGTAGCCCTTTAAGCCCCCAAAGTAGCTCAGCTTAATTCCTTCTCTAGGTCAGCTTATTTAGGCTGCAAATAGTCCTTTTTTCTGCTTTTTTACAATTTAGTCAAGTTAGCTTATTCTTGTTTCAGCTTATTTTAGGGCTTAATCTAGGTTCCCTTAGCTTATTTAGGTCTCCCTTGGCCTTATTAGCTTATTCCCATAGTCTTAGCTTATTTTGTAGCTTAAAATTCCAAAAAGAAAAGAGAAAAAAGCCATTAAGGCTCATTAAGCTGCTGTCCAATTCAGCTTATCTTTCTGGCTTATTTAATGACTTTTAGCTCTAGTTGTTCTTACAAAAAATGTTCCCCTTAAGCTATTTTATAACTTTGCTTTTTTAAGTTTTTGATAATAAGCACTTAGGACTTAGGTTGTAATCGGGGTCATTCTCAGGGACCATTTGTGTAATTTTGAAGTTTCTAGTTAACACAGTTAGTCCCTGTGGTTAGTTAGCCTGTTACCCCGTTAGTCCTTTTGTCCTTTCACTGTTAGTCCCTTAGGTTAACTTAGTTAGTTTATTTAATTTAATTAATTTAAATTAGGTTTAGATTTAATTAGTTTAATTACTTTTAATTCAAACAGTAACTTTTAGGGCTTTTTATATTTTTAGATTCCTCAACTTTTTCTTTATTTAATTTGATTTTTTCAGA
>BQNB010173779.1:0-13325 GCA_026074375.1 Tanacetum coccineum
CAAAAGGATAATTGATACTAATATAAAAGCCATGCAAAATCAAATTAATAATATGAAAAATGAATTGAGGAATGAAATGCAAACTTCAATACAAGCTTCAATGTCAAATTAAACCAATGAGCTTAAGAATTTGATGGCTAGTTTTTTCCAAATGAACACCGCTTCTTCCTCAGGTTGGTATTGTTTTAGATGGACCTTCCGTTCCAATGCCTACTCCATTCATTAATCTGGAGGAGGATGAACGAGCAGAGGAGACGTTAACGGACCCAGAACTCGCTGAGTATACCATTAAGGTCCCACCTCCCCCTGTCCAAAAACCTCAAGCACCTTTACAAAATTCTTATGAGATGCCAAAAAGGGATCCTCTTCACCCCAATATCCCTTATCCTTCAAGGATGTACAAGGAAAAACAGCAAGACAAAAATGAAATACAAATTAATAAGTTTTGGCAAATGTTCAAACAACTTCACATCAATATCACTTGTGCTGATGCATTAATTCTAATACCAACGTACCAGAAAATACTCAAAGATCTCCTTTCTAATAAGGAGGAACTTTTAAAACTGGCAAATACACCCTTCAATGAAAATTGCTCAGCGGTTATCCTTAAGAAGTTACCTGAGAAACTTGGAGACCCTGGGAAATTTCTCATTCCGTGTAGTTTTAGTGAGCTTAATTGCAAGGCCTTAGCCGATCTAGGTGCCAATATCAACTTGATGCCACTCTCGGTTTGGAAAAAGTTAGATTTATCCGAACTTATATCCACCCGAATGGCCCTTGAATTAGCTAACCGATCGGTTTGTACACCAGCTAGAATTGCAAGTTATGTTTTTGTTCCTGTAGGAAGGTTCACGTTCCCTACTGATTTTGTCGTCGTCGATTATGAAAGCGATCCTCGAGTTCCCTTATCTTGGGAACACCTTTCTTGAGGACCGCTCGTGCTTTGATTAATGTGCATGGAGAAGAATTGATTCTTCGTGACGATGACGAAAGATTAATCTTGAATATGAAACATGACACTTCAAGTTATTCTAATAAACCTTAAAGAGAATCAATCAACATGATTGATATTAACAATATTTCATACGAAGATTATCTTGAGAACTTGTTCGCAAATGAGAAAATAACAAATCATCTGAGTGGCAATCCCACTTTTTCTTTGGAACCCGACACACTCACTTCTGATTTAACTTCACCGGAAGTTAAAGATGGTATCTTTGATCCGGAGGGAGACATTGTTCTAATTGTGAAATTGCTAAATCTTGATTCTACTAAAGATCTCCCTCCCTCTCATAATATCAATCCATTAAGTGGCAGTACCACTTCTTCTTCTCCTAGTCTCACAACTTCTGAGATTAGTGATTATTCTCTTGAGGAGTTCGCCGATGAACTCACTCTTATTGAGTCATTTCCACATGGAAATGATGACATGACTCCGGAAGACGTTATTAGAGAGATCGAATATTTGCTTAACTGTGATCCATTAGCAGAATATTCTCCTAATAACAAACTTATTTATACCATTCCCGAGATGTTCACCAATGAACATACTCTTGATTATTCATATCCTCCAAGATATAATGATGACGATGATGATCTTTTTGATCTCAAGACCAATAATGATGAATGGGGAAAAATATTATATGATGATCCATTTGACTCCAAGGAAAATAAAATCAAAGATTCTAAACTCTTGGTTGATGAACTTAATTCCCCTGAATCAAGTAGTTTCCTTCCTTATTCCCTCGAGTGTGACTCGGTTCTCTATGAGGATTTTTTTGAGGTTGATACTTTGACTGCAACCGATAACGAGGACAAAGTATTCAATCCAGGTATACTAGTTCATGAGAACCTTTATGAAGTCACCAATCGAGAACACCAGATAAGAATGTAAAGAAGAAATCCTTGTCTAATGCTTCTTTAATTCTTGAGGATTATAATCCTCGTCTTTCTGATCATGAACTTCCTTTCCACATAGAAATTCTCGGGTCCGGAACTTTACTCTCGTTTTCATCTAAAAATGAGGAAAAAGTTTTCAACCCCGGGATTCTCATTTCTAAAAAAGTTCATTCACTGCTACCGGAATTATCTCATCGGGGCTCTAAAGATTTCAAAGTCATTAATATTTTTGAAAGCCCGATTGAGATTTTTCCTTACTCTTATGGAGAGGACATCCGTGTTTGGGATGTTCCGTGTCTCCATTTTTATCCCCTATGAACAACTAAATTCGGGGGACGGGTCAAGCTTAGTGACCATAAACAAGCGTTGCGTAGGTCGCAACACATGTTTATCCTAATATAATTATAATAGTAGTAATGAATTAGTGTGTTGTGAGGAGGCTCGCCTCTTCCTTTCTCGTGTTTTGTGGTTTGTGTTGTATGTCCAAGATTGCCTCAGATTTTAAAGCCTCTCGTGCTCGTGGTTTCGTCCTTCGTTTACTCGAGCTTCAATCCTTAGCATGATTATGGCAATCCAATATCCAATCTTATCGACTAACGTTTATCTTTGAGCACACTTAATAAACGGATTTAGATTTACGTAGAGACCTTTCTTAAAACATTAAGGACAATGTTCAATTCTAGTATGGGGGATCTATCGATTTGATTGTGCCTGCAGTCATTGTTTTCACGTAATCCCGTTTTTACCACCAAAATACCAAAAAAAATGAAAAAAAATGAAAAAATTTCAAAAATAAAATAAGTGTTTTATCACAATGTTGACTTTCCTGCTGGGTAGAATAAGAATAAATTTTGACTCGATCGAGCGTGTTGAGCTCTAGCTTGGCCCTTAACTTTTAGACTAAGCTTTCGCGGATCTTTTTATTAAATATTTTAAATTTGCAAAGAATGAGAAATGATAGAATTAAATATAAGTTGGATGCTAAGCAAGGATTAGTTGGAAATCTTAAGAGCTCATAAGTGTAATTTATGGCTTTTTCTCCCCGAAGCTTCTAACCGGACTAATAATACGTGCTCTTCTCGAAAATTAAACTTAAATCAACGATTTTTGAAGAATAGTCGATAATAATAATTTATTTAGTCTTAGTTCAAATTTATACTTAAATTTTCTAAAAAGAAATTTTCTCTATATCGTGGTAATATAAAGTGTTAAAAAATGAGATGAAAAATGAGTAACAACAATAATAATAAAAACGGTGGGCTGATAAAAGTTTGATGCATCTTGCCGGCTCACAACCGATGTTGCAGCCTTCTAAATAAGGCCCATAGTAAGAATAATAATCCAAGACTGATAAAAGTTTGCTGCATCTTGCCGGCTCACAACCGATGTTGCAGCCTTCAAAAAGGTCGAGGATTTCCTTCGTTTAAAAGGTATAAGTATAATTATATTAATGTTTAGTGTGATGTAGTAAATATAGAGAAAATCTATTTTTCTTAAATTTAAATATGCTTTTGAACTAAGACTATTTCTTTTTAAGTTATAAATAAATTATGTATAAAACATGAAATCCAAGGGTTTTGAAACCGAAGGTCCGTGAGTCTCGATACTAGTCTCTGTGGGGTGTCAAAAGCCTGGTCACTTAGCCGCAAGGTTGGGATGTGCCGAGACGAAAGTCGCTACATGGGATGATCTCGCCTTCAAACTCATTACTTTTGGGTGGAACGTGAAGCATTGAAATTTTGCAAAAAGTTGATCCATGGTTGAAATTCAAAATGGCACATTCACCTAAAAAACCAGTAAATTTATCAGACATGTATCAAGGGTGACTTTGGAATTCCCTAACAGTTTTTGGCAATCCGTCACAGCCATACAAAGGATTTGACACGTCTTTACATGTAGACCGTTTGCTCAGGACTAGCCATCTCTTCATACCACAGAGTATATTGGTGAGTCGTTATCCATACAATTTTAGTAAATTGGTCAACTTATCAACGGATTTGAGAAAAGTCTTTACCATGAGCGTTTTGCTATGGACTAGCCTACTTTTCATTCACAAAATACGAATAGAATGTGATTAACCATCAGTTTTGGTAACATGGAAACCATCAAACGGTTTTGATAAAGTCTTTTCCAAGAGCCGTACCCTCTTGGACTAGTCACTCTTTTTTACAAGTACATGTGTGAGTGATAGGCCAATTGGATTTTAAGCAATTACCCTTACAGCTTCTAATCATATGGATTTGAGTTACACACCAAAGCCGTTTGCAATGGTGAGCCAGACTCTTTCTTGGCTGTTAGCCATGGTGAGCTGAAAACCATTTGTCGTGCAGTGCAAGCACTAACACCAAAATTATGCAACACTATATCTTTACAACACGATACTATGACAGGGATGTATCTAAATCTAAGGATGGTAAATGCTATATATATATATATATATATATATATATATATATATATATATATATATTTTAAATAATGCAACTAAACTCTTGAAGCAAATACAAACATGAACACAGAAATAACTTACATAGGAGCAGATGCAAGACATTCATATGATTGCCGTAAGCCAGTCTGGACCGTCTGAATAATATTCCCAGCAACAACAACATCCCGACAGTATGAGGGTGGAACTGTGAGCCTGTGGCGTAACATCCGTTCAAGTAGTGTTGCCCGGATAGGATAGAATTTGTCCACAAACATATACACAGTCTTCCCATTCGTTAAATCCAGAACATGAACAGAGCTCTTGGGATACAACTTCCAGCTACTCACAATCCATTCATCTTGTGTACGCCAAAAATCTTCCACGTCATCCGAATGAAGTGATTGACACAACATATTCACATCCCTCCAGAGGTCTAAACCAATGTTTACATCTGGATTTAACCGAAAGTACCTATTCATCCGTCGTCGCAAAAGAAGAATATCGCTCATTGATAAACATTAGGTAGCAAACTGTTTCAAGTAGGTATAGTACTTTTCGCCGCCTGTTATGCTCGATTTAATAACATGCATAAATAATGTTACCTGGGGGCAACTCACCTTCTCCCAATCTTTAAATTCACCATATGGAAGAGGAGGAATATAATTCTCCATGTCATCATCACTCTCATTCTCAGAACTGAAAAAAATCCTCAACAGGTTTATCCCATAGGCAGTCATCACTCCTCACCTCCAAGATGTTTACGACGATTCCTAGGAGGAGAAGAGACATAATCAGAAAACTAGTTTTTCACCTTAACCATTGGATCAACAATTTATCATCAGGAATAGCTGCCACCTACACAACACTATCACCAAAATAGACTTACCCCCGAAAGATATATCTAAGCAAACTCTTCATCTTCGATGTCAGGATCTAGCTAGCAACGCGAGACGTACCAATCCTTTCTTCCTCATCACTGTCAAGAAAAAAATCAAGTATACCCCCTGATGTGGATTCAAGCAGAACATTGGACGGGGAAGAACTATCAGCAGAGTCTACAAACGGTGAAACTCCAATCTCACGGCGTGAAGCAGCAGAATCCAAAGCTGCTGTAGTGGGGACAGTAGAGTCAATACCTGTAGCAGCAAATGTACCACCAGCAGGATTGGAAGCAGTAGAGCCAGTCATTGGAGTAGCTGAGGCAGCAGGATTAGAGCTACCACCACCAGCAGAATCATGATCATCAGAAGTGAGATGAGTTGTTAGCTGCAGGGAAACACTTTCTGGCTAGTAGGAGGGAAGCATGTTTTGTGTGCAACCCTTTGTCTATTGGAAGGAGGCTCAGTATTGTCAGGTCGTGGGCTCGAAACAGGTTGTAATGAGCACTCAACAATGGATCCTTTGTCAAGGCAGTCTACAAATATAATCGTACTCTTATCATCCATCTATTTTTTGATTTCAGAGCCTTGGACTTCTTTTATTGTGATTGGTACCATTAGAGCTGCACACCATTGATTTTTAACCAAGTTGCGCATCAGCTGTGTGACCTAGATTTCTTCAATTGGCCTTACCTTGAGAGCTCGATTAGTAAGTTCTGCCAAGGCTCGCTTTTTCCGGTTCCTTAAGCAAAGTCATTGCGCATCAATAAAAGTTTTCCTCTTTTACATCAGGCCCAACCAACTAGGCGATGCCAATGCAGGATTTGAACAAAACTTTGCTTGCATCAAATTCAAACCAGTCTGTTTCTGTATACGCATCATAAGATCGTCCATTTCCTTTGACAGCGCTCTGCAGAGGACATTGCCAAGCTCCACCTGAGCCAAATCCTCAGCCCTATACCTTTGAAACCAACCGATCACTAGCCTGTTCTCTCTCGTATCGTATCCTGGCAGTTTTTTGCGCATCTCTTTGCACAACATCAGCAAGGGGAATATCCAACTCAGGATAGGAGGGGGCCTTCTTTCCCTTGTCTCAGTAGCAAAGAAGACCAACAGAATTCAGAATACTGGCTGTGTGGGAAGACATCAGAAAAAAAGATTAGCTTGGAAACTGCTCAAAAGCTGGAGTCAGAGATTCTCTGTCCTGGACGGGCGATAAGCAGGACCTCTTAAGCCTTAGAGGCTCATCCTCTATTCTCGTCATCCACATCCGCCAGAGATCAGGAACAGTAGGTTGGGATCTGATCCTAGAGCTGACAGATGCACAGCCAGGATAGTCCATCAAGGTCAACATCATCCTGAATGTCCTCTCACCGTCCGCTGCTTAGGGGACTATCACCCACCAACCGTGTTGTCCGCAACTGCTTTACCGTTTCTCTAGCTTATTGGAATCTAGTTACTACGTGTCAAATTAGCACCCTCAATAATTGTTCTTTGAAGTCCCAGCTCAGTTTCCAGGAGTTTTAAGACGTCCCATACACCTGTCAAGCTTTGCAGATAAACTATGTTAGTAGATAAAACATAAACATAGGGTCCTCTGCCCTACCAGCTGCCATCAGATGTTTGTTAGTTTGTAGAAGGCATCATCGGGCCGTTTCAGGTGTTGACTCCAGATGGAATCACCATTGTGTGGTTGTCATCTTCATGGGAGAAAGGAGATTATCATGGGTCCTCAGGGCTCAAGTTAGTTGTAGGCCTAGGTTTGGGGACCAAAGTTATGGGTTCCACAAAAGTCTAGGTGTTCAAACATAACCATGATTGCTTGTCTGGGCTGTGGACAAAATTAATGAGTCAATGGAATCAGGGTCCACATCCCTAGCTGGTTAGGTGCAGTGCCAAAAACTTAATGGCTCCTCAAACATAATGGTCTGAGCGGGCGGGGGAAGGTGGAGAAGCGGCTCAGAGGAGGTTAGAGATCCTAATGGAGAGATATGTGCAGGAACAGAAGGCCATGGTCTTCAGTCGTAACAGGTTTTGAGAAAGGGTTTGGGACTACCCATTTATCTCAGGCTGCCTCTTCCGGTGTTGGTTCCCTTATAGGGGAAACCGGAGGAGAGTTAAGGTTCAGGGTGTTGGCCGCACAATTAGCTTTCATTCTAGGCAGCACGCATTTTCCTCATCAGCTTGCATCATCGCCACTAAACCAGCAATGGCAAGCACATGGGGGGTGCACAATTGGTCGGTTATTGGCTGGACTCTCCCATTTTTATTTCATATTAGCAAACAGTTTCCTAGTAAAGCCAAATGTTGGTTTCTTGGGTGTTCAGAGTACAGCTAAGTCTCATATGGCCACAATCATTAGCAAAAACCTTGGGTACATTAAAAATTTCATTCTTAGTAGATTAAACATCCCAATCATCCCTTCTAAAATAAATCGCGTGAATTATATTCCTGACCCAGTCGAACATAAACAACGAAGGGCTGTGGCAATGGAACTAGGAAATGATTCCAAACTTCCAGACTTAGCTCAGACAGTGCATTAAGGGTTGTGTGTGCACCAGAAAATCTTCCATTGCAAGGATGTGATATATATGTCGGTTCTTAAGAATGGGTAAGTGACGATCCGGCGGCATACCCAATAGCCTCATACCCTCAAAGCATATCAACTATTAGGCATTGTCAAAAAAATGCCATTGACATCGTAAAGTGTAAATGTGTGCTAATGACTGGAATGAGTAGAACTCAGTCAAAGACCCACTCACGGCCTTCAATAGTGGATGATACTAGGTCATGAGACCAGCAGCAATTGGCGAACAACAGTAAGCTATTGGCCAAAATTTGTTTTGACCAAAGAGTCAAAACATGAACTTGGAGGGCATGTGTACAAAAGTGTGACCTTAATGGAGACGGGGGAAGGAGGAAGTGTCCACGAATTTATCTGTGGATATCTGTGAAGTACATCGCTGACCTCTGTACCACCCTTCCCTAAGTTAGCGATTTTGGTGTGAGAATTCTTTTGTTAAGGTTGTGTCCGCCTTGGTATGTGGGATGTTGGGGGGTGGGGAGTTTGTTTCGTTTCGTCTTTGGCTTTCGTGGTTGGGGGGGGGAGTGGGGTGGGGGGGGGTGGTGTGGAAGGGGGGGGGGGGGGGGGGGGGGGGGGGGATATGTATGTGGGGTTTAGGGGCGCGCTTGGGATGAAGAGTTGGACGGGGGGGGGATTCAGTGGGGGGGGGGGGGGGGGGGGGGGGGGGGGGGTGGGGTGGTGATTTTCGGCTTAGAGGTGTGTATTCGTGGGTTTCGGGGGGGGGGGTTTGGTGGGGGGGTGGGGTGGGGTGTACTTGGCATGCAGTTTGTGGGAGGTTTTTATGTTGGTAGTTTAGGGTGGATGCGCGTGTTCTCGACTATCAGAATTTTGTATGGTTAACGTTTCTTTAAGGGTGGAGTACTAGAGGGGGGTGGGGTGGGGGGGTGGGGTCCGGTGTTTGGGGTGCGTGTGGGTGGGTGGTGGCTAAAGGGTGGGGGGTGGGTGAAGTATGAAATCCAATGACAGAGGAATGGCGTGGGGGGGCGTTCATGTGGGGGGGGGGGGGTGTATTAGGGTTTGTTTCCCTGGTGCGGGGGGTTACTGTGGGGATGGGTTTTTGTTTTGGGTTTTTTTTTAGGTTTTGTTATTTTGTGTTTTTTGTTGTTTTCTAGTTTGGTGGGTGTGGTAGCGGCGTAGGTTTTGTTTTGGTGGTAGCTGTGCGTATTGTGGGGTGGGGGCGGGGGTGAGGGGGGGGGGTGGTTTGGGGGGGACTTTGGGTGGTTTGTTTGGTGTTCATCGGGATTTTGTTTGGGTACTAGCACTGTTCCGTGGATCTTTGAGGTAGTTTGGACTGGGATTTTTGCTTATTGGGTCGCCCAGCCGTTGATGGCTAGTGGGTGACGAAAAAATACTTGATGAGAGAGAGGGGAAGCAGAAACGAAAAGGGGGGGGGGGGGGGGTGAGTGTGGGAGGGGCGGGGGAGACGAGAAGTGGGAGTAATAGGGCTAGGGTTGTTGGTAGAGAGGTAAATAAAGGAAAGGGGGAGCGGGATAGGAGCGTTTGGGGTTGTGGGATGATGCGTTGTGGGGGTGGGATTAGCAGAAGGGAAAATACTTGGGGGGGCGTCTGTTGGGGTGGGGTGGTGGGCGGGGTTGGGCAGGGGGGTGTGGATTGTGGGTTGTGTGGTCTATGGCCGTGTTTGGTTAGTTTGTGGCGGGGATGGGTTTGGTTTAGAGGGTTTTAGTTCGTTTGGGGAATGTATTGGTTGGTTTTTGTGGTGGGTATGGTGGTTGGAGGGTGTTAGGGGTGGCTCAGTCTGGTTAGTCTGTGGGAGGGATGGGCGTTGGTATTGGGTTGTGTTTGTTCTGACTTGTGTTGCTGGGGGTAATGTCGGGGGGGTATTTGTGTGGGCGTGGGTTTATGGGGGGGGGTTGGGGGGTGGAGTGGGGTGAGGGGTTGATTGGGTTGTATGTGGGGGGGGTGTGATATTATTGGGGGTTGTGTGGGTGGCGTTTGGTTGGTGGTTGGGCTTTGTGAGTGGGGGGGTATGGGGGGTGGTGGTTGTGCTAGGTGTGTGTGTTGGTGATGGGAGTGGGGTGGGGGTTGGGGCGGTTTTAGGACTTGTGGTGGGATGTGGTTGGTTGGGGGTGGGGGGGGGTTAGGGTTGTGGGGGGGTTTGTGTGTGGTGGGAATGTTTGTGGGGTGGGTTGTTGGGGTAACTTTGGAATTTGGTGGGGGAGTGCTGGTGGTGTGGGGGGGGGGGGGGTGGGGGGGGGTGGGTGGGGGTTTGGTGGTGTTGGTTTTGGGGGGTTGGTTTTTTGGTTCGGTTTTGGGGGGGGGGGGGTTTTCGGGGGGGGGGTGGTATGTGTGGGGGTTTTTTGTTGGTTGGTGGGTGGTTGGGTTGTTGGTTGGGGGGTGGGGGTGTGTGGGGGTGGGGTCGGTGTGGTGGGGTTATAGTTTTCTTGGATATTTTTTGGTACGGGTGTTTGTGAGGTGGATGAATTGGGGTACAAAAAATTAATAATTTATTTTGATTGGTTAAAGTTGGGTTGAGATTCTGGATAGGGGGGATGAGTTCCATCTCTCTGTAATTCCTATCGAGGTTGGTGGACGGAGGGGCGGTGGGGAGAAGGACTTTCCAGGGAGTGGGAAGAGGTATTTTTGCTTTGCTTTACCAATTGTGTATGGCGGACTGGGCTCCCGGACACTACCGATCATACGTACTTCTTATAGGCAGGGGAAAGCGGTGGGGCATAGTTAGGGAGTTGAGGATATGTAAAGTAGTCGAGAGGATCAATGGATCGTAATGGCGATGGGCGGATAAGTAGGAGGAGATATAGGTGGGGATTCGGTATAGCAAGTAGATAGAATAGGTAACCACGAGAGTGGGCTCATGGATACAGTCGCTCGTGAGGCATGTAGATCGATCTGGTGGGCCCACCTCACTTCGATTCTCCTTTCCTCACATTCCCCACGCGCACCATCTCCTCTACAGCTACTTCACTGCACATAACCTTACAGTTCCCACACTCTCTTCTCACTCACTTTCTGCACTACACACTCGGGATATAATTCCGCAATAATCTCTGGGCTACGTATCGGACTATTCATGCTACGGATAGCGATGCTCTCGTCGTGAAGACGGATAATATCAGCTTTGCGAGCGTGGATCGCGCGGCTCAGCGGCTTCTACTGTCAGTAGTATCTAGGAGTATGGTTGTATGAGGGGTCCTTCTAACTAACCTCTCACTACTTCCACTCACTCTGCTATCTTCTGGGCGGGCAAATACATCCTGCTTGTTCTGCCTACATAGTGTTCACAACACAATATAGACAGCCGATGTCCTTAATAAGGGGCGGAAGGGAAAGATGGCATTAGGCTTTTTCCTTTGTGTTTGCTGCTGTATTGGGACTTCAGCAGATTTAATTTCCTTCAGTGTTATTTTTTTGGACACAACTCTCCCAATTAAGGTAGCTTTCTTTTGACACATTGCCCCTCACCAGTTCATGTTTTTGACCTCTTTGGGTTCAAAACAAACAAATTTTGGCAAGCCAATAGCTTTTTTCGGTTGTTGTTTTTTCTTTTTTTTTGATTCGCCCAAAACTTCCCTCCCAAAAAAATTGGCTTTGTGGGTTCCTCATAAATGACCTAGTCCGGCGCCGACACTATGACGGCCGTGAGGTGGTCGTGACTGAGTCTCTCATTAGGACTCAGTTACACTTTGACGATGCCAATGGCATTTTTGACATGCCCAATAGTGATATTCTTGAGGGTATGAGGGCTATTGGGTATCCGACGGATCGGGCTCTTACCTTTCTTAAGAACCATTTATCTCCTCAATGGAGATTTCTGGTGCACACCCTTATGCACTGTCTGAGCCCTAAGTCTGGAAGTTGGAATCAATTTCCTAGTTCCATTGCCACAGCCCTTCTTTGTTTGTCGACTGGTCGGGTATATAATTTCTCTCGATTTATTTTAGAAGGGATGATTGGGAATGTTAAGGCTACTAAGAATAAATTTTTAATGTACCCAAGGTTTTTACAAATGATTGTGGCCATAGAGACTGCTGACCGAACCCCTAGACCAACATTTGGCTTTACTAGGAAACTGTTTGCTAATATGAAATTTAAATGGGAGGGTCAGCCAATACCTTTGACACCCCCATGCTTGCCATTGCTGCTGCTGGCGATGATGCTGCTGATGAGGAAAATGCTGCTGCCCATGAAAGCTGAGGCACACCCTGAACCTTACTCTCCTCCGGTTTCTGAGAGACCACCCTCTCCTTCACCTACCATTCCTGAGACCGAATGGGTTGTCCCTAACCCTGTCTCACCTGTTAATGACTGGAGACCATGGCCTTATGTTCCTGCACATTCTCCCATTCGGGATCCTACTCCTGAGCCTGCGTCTCCACCCGCTCAGACCTTCCTTTTTGAGGTGCCATTAGTGTTTGGCCCTGCACCTAGACCAGCCGGGTATGTGGACCCTGATGTTATTGAACCACTTATTTTTGGCCCACAGCCCAGACCACATGATTTTGTTGAACCTGACATTGAGGAACCCGTTATCTTTGGTCCCCAACCTAGGCCTGAGAACTATCTTGAGCCTGAGGACCTTGATAATATCATTTCCATGGAAGATGACACCACTCATGGTGGATTCCATGAGGAGTCACCTGTTGGGCCCGATGATGCTCCTACACCAACAGCCGATGCTGCTGGTAGGGCAGAGGACCCTGCTCTACTAACTAGTTTATCTGCAAAACTTGACAGGTGTATGGGACGTATAGACTCCTTGGAAAATGAGCTGGGAAAGTCAAAGAAGATAATGGGGGGTGCTATTTTGACTCTTGTTTCCAGAGTCAAGAAGTTGGAGAAATCAGTTAAACAGTTGAGGGATACACGGTTGGTGGTTGATGCCTCAGCAGCGGAAGGGGATGTGGACATTCAGGATGATATTGACCTTGATGGATTATCACAAATGGCTTCTGCAGCTCTAGGTAATGATCAACCTGCTGTTCCTTCTGATGATGTGGAGGAACGAGAAGAAGAGGAGGTTCCTCTAAGGCGTAAGCGGTCTGCTTATCGACGTGCCAGGACAGAGTTTTCCACTCCAGCCTTTGAGCAGTTTCAAGCTACCCTTTCTGCTGGTGTGCTTCCTCACACAGCAGTCCCTGAACCTGCTGGTCCTTCTGTTGCTGCTGATAAGGGAAAGGTTCCAATGCCTGATTTGGATATACCTGCTGAGTTTCTTGCCGAGGATGCACAAGCCAGGAAACGCTTAGAAGAAGAACAGGCTAGTGAGCGGTTGGTTCAACGGTTACGGGCTGAGGATTTGGCTCAGGAAGACTTGCCTAATGTTTCTGAAGAGCGCGCAAAGGAATTAGACGATCTCATGATGCGTATGACAGAAACAGACTGATTGAATTTGATGCTGCAAGTTGGTTATAATCCCGCATTGGCAAGAGAGTTGTTGGGAGCTGATGTAAACGAGGAGAACTTTATCGAGTGCATGAATGCTGTTAAGGAAAGGAAGAAGCGAGCCTTGGCAGATTTACGTTATCGAGCACTCAAGGGTAAGCCGATGAAGAAATCT
>BQNB010173780.1:0-13325 GCA_026074375.1 Tanacetum coccineum
TGAGTAGCACTCACTGTACCGGTTTACCGAATAACAAAACGTATACCATGTCGGATTTAGGATGTTGTGGGTTAGAACATCATTCACGGGTAAATGTTATCAATTTATTGCATTCATACATGTCGAGCTTCAGTGTCATGAGCTTAGGAAAACGTAATTACTTTTTATGATGTTTGCATCTGTTGCTTAATCATACACTTGGAAATCTTGCGGTCCTATAATTTAAATTACATAAACCTATGAATTCACCAACTTTATGTTGACGTTTTAAGCATGTTTTTCTCAGGTCAATAAGGCACGAGGTGCCCAGATACATTGGGGGTCACTCTTTGGAGAGAGTCAATACTAAAGATTTGGGTCGTATTACATTTAGGGAACATTTGTTATAAACCGAAATCTTTACTTATATTGTCGAATAATTTGAAGCCATGAGCTTATGTAATGAACAAGTATTTTGTTAATCCAATGTATCTTTTTAAAACTACACGTTTAGTGGTCGTTCTCATATCATGTGCTATTGATCTATGAAGTAACGCCCTCGGATATTCAATATTCCGCTGCAACCCGTATTTTGGGGGTGTTACAGAAGACTCGACATGTATCTCCCAAGAGATAATGAGCTTGTAGTTTGTCTTTTAGTGAACTTATATCATCCCATCCCGTCATGAATACCAAAACAAAACCAGGCTTTTTGTTTTCACATATCTTGCATAGCAAGAATTCTATAAAATTAAAACCCATGCAATCATGATTCCAATAGAACATTGATTCCCGTGTTTGCTGACTGTAGTTCTTGAAGTCAACAGATCCAAGTGCCTCCTGTTTTCATTTTTATAAAATAAAGAGCATGAGAAACACAAGCAACTTAAATATTTAAATGCTTTGAAATGCTAAAATATTATTCACCTCAACAACTGAGGCAATTTGGCTTTTCCTCTTCTTTATAAATTGCTTGTTTGATTTCCAAGCTCTATCTTGACCATAATCATCAATTTGATATTTTGCAGTCAGTCCGTATCCAGTTTGTTCCAAAACATCTTCAAGAAAATAGGTACGCACAGGGTGTGTAAAACCCTACAGGTTGTGAAGCAACTATATTCATAAGTGCCTCACTCATGCCTCGTGCATAAAGTTGATGAGAGATAAAGTTGATGAGAGCTAAATATGCAGATGGAACTATAGGTGGTTATGAATGTGTAATTTCAGTTTCCTCTTTACCTAGTCATACAGGTCAAGTTAATTAATTTTAAAAGGAAACGGGTCAAATGGGTGAACAAGGCATGCCTTCACCAAAAATTTTAATGCAAAAAGTCTCCCTAATTACTTTGTTCAAAACATTATATAATTATAACTTTGGACTATAATTCTGGTTTGTAGAGAAATCCCCACCCATGTTAACCAATTACCACAACCGCCTATTTCGCCACCTCTTTAATATATACCATGGTATTACCGGAATTTGGACTAATGGAACACCACCAAAGTAGGATGAAAATAGGTCTGCATCCAGAGTGGCACTCATCAAAAGAAGCAGCAAGTCTGGCCGACGCGGAAGTAGTTCTTTCAGAACAATAAGCAGAAAATCTGTAAAATGGGCAAGCCTTATGATTATTAAGCCTGCAAATAATATCCAGAGCTATGAACTTGAATAATCATATTATTATGTACCTTCATTCATGCCACGCTTGTAAATCTCGTCTACAATAACATGTGTAACACCCTTTAAGTTCCTATCAACAAGTAATCTTCTCAACAAAATTCCTGTGGTGCAGAATAGTAGACGTGTATCTATTCCTTTTATACCCACTAATCGAACTTTATATCCAACCTTTAAGACAAAAGAACAGCCTTAAGAATACATTTATAAGATCGATGTAGAAAAAGGTTTCGAGGGTAAAGTTACATACAGTTTCACCCAATCTCTCCCCTCTTTTGGTGGCAATTCTTTCAGAGACAGACATAGCAGATATGCGGCGAGGCTGTGTACATATGATACTACATGTGGCCCCACACAAAGCGTCGATATTTGATTCTAAGATAAACTGGCGAATCTGTGTTGTCTTACCGCAACCAGTTTCACCTGAGATTATAACAACCTATAAAAGAACTATGCATCAGGATTGTATTATAACAACCGATAAAAGTATATTGTTTCAATATCCATTTACAGTATCAAATATTATTCAAAATTTAAGTTTCAAGGTATCAAAAATCATTCATGAAAATGAACCACGTGACAAAACAAAATAATCATACCACGAGATACCTGAGATAAACAACCTTACAAATGTTGGTTAACTTGCCAATAAACAACCTTACAAATTTAAGTTTCAAGGTAAATTAACTTGCCAATAAACCTTCTATGTACCTGTGACCAGAGAGTTTGAACTTTAAAGTTAATGTGATATTGACAAAAGTATATCAAATAACAATCAGGCTTAATGTTTTTGTCAAACTCTTAGAACTAAGATTGTACAGTAGCTTTTAGTGACAATGCATCTGAAATGAAGTTTTCCTCTGTGCATCCTTATTTGATTTTGTTTCTATGTCCTCAACCTTGGAGCATGATTACTTCAACATAAGTATTTTGTAATATCGTTGTTTCGTTATTAAACGCTTTTGGACACTTCACTTTTTAAGAGAAGTTGTTTAAAATATAGAAAACACCTACTTGACTACGTCGTAAGTTTTCTACCAGTTACATTCATAGCTCCCCGTAATTAAGAAATGTGCCATCCATAAGTCTTAATGTACTGGGTTTTAATGGTGTTATTCATCATCTTCTATTTCGATGTCCTTCCTATGCCAACTCGATGCCTTATTAACATCATAAAGTTCAGATAAATGATAAATTAATGCAGTAAAAATGAATACAATTTCTTTTATATAAAATGTAATAGAAAATGAATACAGTTTGTTTTATAAAAAAGGTTTGGGACGGTGTGGAGTCGCTCCATCGTTGCACCTAATTTTTAAATACTTTAAATCATGAATTGACCCATTTCTATTGTCATTAGTGAAATTGTCTGTGGGTTAATTTTGTTTAATTAACTTACTGTAAGTTCCCAGGTAGAGGTACCTATTCCCAAACACTCTTCCGATTTGGGCTTCTCGTCTTGCATTGTGATGGTGCCATGCCACTCCCCGATACTTCGATACTCCTCTTAAAAATCCACCGCTTTTCCTGAAAAATGTAACAATAAAGAACCATAATCAAAACAATTTACTTGATACTGAGAAAATTTAAAAGTTCTACTGTTTGTATGAAATCTTACCTCCTTAGTGAGGCTAGATATACTTCTTTTGTTACATTCTGCGTGATCATAAAATGTGCATCACCTAGTTACCTGTACGTAAGAGTTCGAAGCTTAAAGTATGTCGTTTCATCAATACTACATGCACGTTGGTGTGCCAAACACATATTTTGCATCCTTTAGTTTAGACCTGGGAATCACATTCCAGTATTAGAGTAAATAATGCAGTTTTACATGGCTTTAAAAAGCAGCATGATGACGGGTCGAAATGAGATGTTATTTGACCCGTTCTTGTTAACCCTATTATTTTTTAAGTTTTGACATCATGTAGTTATATGTATATTAGTACATGTATTAATCTACTTTTTGATCCTTAAGCACCTCTGGTCTTTTACATCGAGAGTCATTCGGCAGAGGTAGTGTTTGGGATTGCTTTTTTCCAGACATAAATTATGTAATTTTTAGTTATTCAAAGTTGTTAAAAACCAAAATATGGATAAGGTTGTTGTTTGTGCAAATAGTGACCGGGAATTTGTAATCTAGATGTCACAAATTACCTTACTTGCAACATTAGTGTAACATCTCAGACGGTTCTAAGTATCCTTCTACATCTTCTCATTGCTCAAGAATGACAATAACAATTAAGATATTGCTAATCATCATCACAACAATTTTTTTGGAATGGACAAGAAAAAAGACATTCATTTAGAGTAAAGAATGTTTAAAATGGAACCTAAGATTACAAATTTATGCAACCTAATTGAGTAAGTGTGTATTAAAATTGCAACTGTAACGATAAACAATGAAACAACACTGGTTTGCACAAATCCGTTATTTGTCTTTTGCGACTGAATCTTTTCACACACAACATTTTGTTTGAGCTACATATCATTTTGAACACTGCAATCTTCATGTAAAGGATCACCCTTCCGTTATTTCTTCTACTTTATTCATTTGAATCATTCATCAAAAACGCAATAGCCATGTTATAACATCTTAAAAAACACTATGGGTTTATTATATCACACGTATGCTATACATAATCACCAAGCTTCATCTACACAAAGTATCAAAGTAATGTATGCCATAACGTATTTCCCTTTAAAAAAGATCGATTCTTTTCTCAATTTACATGTATCATACTGTTAGCGGGCTCTTACCATGTCATGATCAACATGCAGAGCTTTTGTTGTGAGGTATGTTACTGTCTAAGCATTGCTTACGGCCACATGTAAAGTTATCTAGTTGCTTTGCCTCAACATTAGTCATATTTAGGCAAGTAGGGTGAAACCTGCAAATACACAAAATAATGATATAAATTACAACCAAACTGAATATTAATATCTAAGGCTCATCTCGACATATCTGGTACATCATTTCTTTCTCCTTGATTTTTTTGTCAAATTCCGCTCTATCCACACCTCGAAATTCTACATGTATATCAAATTCCTGAACCTCAGTCAGAGGTCTGCAAACTCTCAGGAACCAGAATAGGATCCCTGCAATTTTGACCAATCTGAGCATCAACATCATATAACATATGTTATTAGTTGGATCTTAAACATTCTGATGTGTGCTACTTACTCTTTTAAAATAGGGTGAGCCTTAAACATTCTCTTCTTTGCTTCCTCTTGTTCCAACCTCTTACTTTATTCCATTTTGCTTAGTACTTCTTCATGTCTTGTCAAACTCTCTAATTAATGGTTGTGGTTTTGGCTCTCATTTTGGAGGAACCTGCACAGGTAAAATTATACATATCAGCATGTCTTTTTGTTAACTCTAACTTCACAAAAAAAATACATGGACATAAAAATAAAAAGTAATAACTCCTACACAGTGGGTAAACATAACAGATTATTAATACTGACTACTAACACCAAGTTATTACAGCAATAATTTAACTTTCCTATGATAAAGTGAATTAGTAGATTGGGCCTATCGAGTAGAATCACGATTCAGATCATATTCACATTAAGCATATTTTATTTCTTGGTTTACCCTATCGATCTTTTGAGAATAAAAAAATTATAATGAATGAATTAACCAAAACGAATAATGACATCCCATATAAAATTACCTCCTCCTTAATTGAGAGTATGCAGGTAGTCGATATAAGCTTCTATATCATGTTAGAGCTTCGACAACTGCTCTCCGAATGCTTTCTTAATTTCATTTTTAAGAGATAGCTGTCAGCAAACAAATCAAAGGGTCAAAGCAAATATAAAATTTAATAATAAGCGTGCCCTGGTTTACAACTTTATCCAACACATAATTTTTTTACATATTTACCTCAACTGGATCAATAAGTCCGTTTGCGGACATCCAATGCTGCCTAAAATGATGCAATCCCCAACATTGTTTCTGGCAGAACACAATTAAGTTTGCCAAAATTTTTATATTACCCAAAAATTAAAAATAACCTGGATTTGAAATCAGTCGTATATATTCCAAAACATCCTTGATTTTTACCATCTACAGATTTAACACATATATAGGATTCTAGCTTTATCATACATGGATTCTGAGATTGATTTAGAAGCTCGCATATAATTACAGCCGAAACCACCAACTACAAACGACACCCAGACAAACGACCAATACCACGAACCAGAACTACCCAAAACCACCTAAACCAACAAGAGATGGTGGCGGTTTTGGCATATGACAACGGTGATAAGATCATGGTGGCTGCAATTTGTGTATTAGGGTTTAGAGAGAGAAAAAAAGTGTGACAGCCATATTGATTAATGATTCGGTTGAATTGGGATGCAAGCTGTGTGATACACATTGAAGTATTACCAAAGATATATTCAACTTTCAACATTGCCAAATATAGATTCAATTTTCAACTTTTCAGCCAAGATGTTGAAAATTCAAGAAAATGACAAATTCTCTTTATATGTAGTATAGAAGTATAGATATAGACTAGACCAATACCCGTGCATAGCATCGGACATTCCTAGCGGCATATAATTAACGATATTCGGTATTGTGAGAAGTGTTTCATGTAACGTTCAAAATAGAACGTTTAAAATATCAAAATGTAATTGCAAACGGTTGTAACATGTGATCATTCAAATATAGCAACGAAATTTTCTAGCGGCAAACACTTATAGTTGTTTATTTAGATTTTAAAGATCTTGTTAAACAAGATGTTTTAACATGATGGAATAACATGAATGATAAACCAGTTGGAATGTCTTTCTCTTCGTCATCTTCATCGTTGCTTGAGATAACGATAACGTCATCCCAGTTCCATTCAATCAAATTAGGGTTAAAGAACGGGCTTGGATGTCGAGCATGATTAGGAGGTGGAGGTACCTGTATGGAGAACATGATGACATTAAAAAACAAATCCTTCATTTAGTTCTTTCTTTCTAGTATAGACAACAATGGGTGATAAATTATGAATAGGTTACTAACTCATGGTTGTTTATATAGGTTCTTCTAGTGAGTTATGAAAATGAATTGTCAAACATTCCTTTATTACATAAACTTCCAACCGTGTAAATGATGTAGTAGTAATTACTTATATCATTTCTTTAAATACCAGACATGTGAATATGAGACTTGTGTTTTCAACATTCTGTGTTTTCAACTTAAAACATTAAACATTACCTTCCTTAAAATAGAGTAAGTTTTTAACCACTTTAATACATTTTCAACAATACATTGATGTGATACATTATTTCCTTAAATAATGTATAGGTATTAGTTGGCAGTGAATGAGTATAAGTATTAGTTTCCATGTCAAACTTTTTGTCAATCAATGAGTATCAAAACCTGTTAGTTTCCATATCAATCAATGAGTCAACCCTTGTGAGATTTAGTTTTCCATATTATATAAACATTCATTGATGGTATATTAAACATTTTCTAAAATAAAATGGATTTCTACTTTCAACATTTCAAGAATTCAAGAATGGGTGTTTTACACCATAAAATTTACTCAATAAATTAATAACAAAATATGCATCATAAACTTTATAAATAAATTTACACAGAAAAACTTTATAACAAAGTTTATGCAATAAACTTTATAATAAATTTATATAATAAATTTTATAACAAATACGCCCCCACACACTTTATTACAAAATTTACATAATAAATTTAGGACAAATATCAACAACTTAAAAAAGATACCATACAAATTCCGGCAACATAAGCAATTCAACAGCGGCGACAACAATGATTTCGGCAGACAGCGGCGGCGACGACTGCGAAGTTTCCCAGCGAGACTGCAGTACGGAAGCAACAACTTTTCAGGAAAGACAGATCTATACGAAAAAAACGCAAATCAAATTTTCGGCAAGACAAATCTATAACAAAAATTTTCGATGATGCAGATCTATAAGAAAAACAAAAAAAGTTCCGGGGGCAGCAACTCTTATCCTGCGAGACAGAATTTGTAACAAAAAGCGCAAAAGAATTTATAAGAAACCCAAATCTATCAAACAAACTTACCTAATAAATTTGATAATAAATCAAACAACAACTTTTATTATAGAACGACGCTTGTCGGCACCCATGCGTTGCACCGGGCTTAGTCTTGGTTTATGGGTAAAATCTAACTGTCACTTATGTGAAATATTGTGTAAATTCATACACGTAGGGTTCTTTTTGAATAATTTAAGGCAAGGTTTAACTAAAAATGTGATTGTACAAAATCACCCAATGATAGTGTGGTTTCTTAGGGTGTTTTCCCGTTGCAAAGAAAGTTAAAAGGTTATTATTTGTACTTTAGGAGATACCAACCATGTTATTAATCTGCTAGAAATGTTCAAAAAAAGCTCCTGGTGCAACTTCTTCTAATATTTAAAAAAGGCCTAAACTACTTTTAACAATTTCTCTAGATATGCACAAAAGAATGCTAGCAGATCCAACTCGACCCAGCTATTTTTCACCCGTAAAAAAAGTGACCTGCACATCATTCCACCTCTATAATATTTGAGACGGTGATTGCCAATATGCAAGTAAAATTATCTAAAAACTAAAATGCATAACCACAGTTGAATCTATTAGTGAATAATTAAGCCAAAGCCCGGTTTGTGGGTTTTGGGTATTAGGGTTTTACCATTAATTATCCAATAATAGAATCACAATATATATTTGTGGCAAAAATGTAAATGGGTCAAACAGTTTAGGAAATTCACAATCTAACCCTGTATAACGCCTCTAAAATTGGTTTGTTTGAAAAATTATATTTATCATCGTAGCAACAAAGGCTTCCAATCATATGGAAAGTCATTAAAGATAATTCAAGAAAAGAACAGTCATAGCTTTTGTGGTCGGGTCCAATCTAACCCAGTGTTTGACATCTTGTTTCCAATCAGATCAAGGTGCATTAACTCATGTAAGCTTCACCCGATAGCAACAACAATCTCATTATAGCTTGTTAAGGAATCCTCATTAGTAGCTCCAACACATAACTTGCATGCTCTTTTGTTCACTTTAAGTGTTTTTAGCTTTGGGCAATGACGACCGACAGTTTCAATAATTTCTTACGATATTCTTACCATGTATAAACTGAGTTTCTCCAATAATGGAAGTTTCACCAAAGTTTCAGTGAATCCTTTAATAGTTTGGTATTCATCCTCATAATTGCATGTGACCTTGAGATATCTAAGCGCACTTGATCTGTAACATTAAAAAAAATAGAAGTTAACATGAGTTATTGGGGGCTTGTTGTGCTTTTGGAGATATAAGCATAAAATCCAATACAAAGCCAAAGCCATCAAATATTCAGTTTTTGATCCCATCATTATAACTAAATATAAATATATTAGATTCAGTCTTGTTACATACTAAGGTCTGTTCGAGTTTTATTTTTCCACAGAAGGTCAACTTAATATGTGAGTATGTAACCACATAATCGAAAAGAGGTTATCTAAGTTCAAAGCTATGTGATGGGTAGAATGAGATATCTAAGCACACTTGATCTATAGAATGCGAAAAGAGCTTATCTAACTTAATCTCACACACATTTTAATATATCACATTCCGAAATTAGGTATTAGATTATCTCACATAGGTGTTTAGTTTTACTGATATGAGGTGTCTAGTTACCCATCAATCATTACCCAACTTAGCCAATGTTAATATAAGAATCTAACATGTAACTCATAGAAAGGAAATCAAAATAACCAAATTAGATATCACAATATGGAAATATGCACACAAAAATAAACACGTATAAAAAGGGAATTCAAAGCATGCCATCTTTCACTTACACTTTGAGATGCCATTTTCGAATCAAAATATTTTCCAACCGCTTCATATACCTGGATAGCAGGATTGAATGGGACCTAATAGCTAAATTATTTCATACCTTTTTGTGCTTCATACAATATATAACTTTAGAATGAAAAATTGAACAGAAAAAATTAAGTAGAATTGTAAGCAATATATTCAAACCTTAGACTTCAAAAAGGACGATAAAAAAGTCTTGTCATTGAGCGGGATCTTCTGAAACTTCATTTTTTGTTTACATTTTCTCTTCTTTACACTTTTCCCATTTGATTAAATTTTGTATGCTAGCCACGTCTGTTCCAAACACACCTCGTTTCATGAGTGACCTCGTCTGCTCTAAATTTTGTGGCTTTGTAATCCAAAGATACCTCATTTGTGCAGTGAGCTGACATATACATCTGATATATGTATTTCCCAATCCAAACATTCTTTTTTTATGTAGCGACCAAACACCCTTTCATCTAGCCGTGACCATATACATTTCTAGTCTACTCCTTTTTTCTTTAGTGCTTTGTTTTGCTACAAACACAACTTAATTATACATTAGCTTAATCTAAACATACTAAATTATAAAGTGGCTTGAAATATACACATTTGTAGTCCACTTTAAATAGTTGTCGTTGTTATGGGCTAATCCAAACACTCTAACCAAAGACATGAACTTGATCATCCACAAAAGCATATCATATTAATTTGCACTCAAGCAAAGACACACACCATCAATGTTATGCTCCAAAGCCACATCAACACAATTTCCTAATAACGCAATCAAATAAAGGATCCAATAACATAACCACGGCTGGATGTAAACTAAAATTATACGACACAACATAAACACTATAAATATACGTTTTTCATTAATGGTATAGATCTTTTGGCAGATATGGCTGCGAGGAAGACATCAATATTTAGCACAGATTTGATGTTAATAGATGGAATTGTCTCACCTTCATAGTGGTCAATGCTAAAGGTAAATTCCATAGAGTAATAGGAGTCACTACACCAACATGCTGCCAATTCATAAAGTACAATCAAACCTGAGGAGATGACAAATTCTATAACAAACCTCAATTGGTATTCTTTCAAATGTCATAGTTACTTGCTCTAAATAGAATGATGAGATTTCTTAATGATACATCAAGAATATTTTCCTATCATACATTCCCTCGTCATCAAGGTCATACAATTTGACCCCCATATCCAAAAAAACATGCCTGCAATCCGATCACATTCATCAAGGTCATATAATCCAAATGTGCTTCAAGAACCATTGAATGCAACTAACAATATCTAAACTATGAAATTCATTCAAGCATTTTATTGAAAACATAATGTTCGTTGATTTTAATTCCGAAAATGAAAAATGCATACCATTCAAAAATAATCATAGCAACCTATTTTAAAACCACACAAAAAATAATCAATAACTCAGAGTCAAACATACCTTAGAATGACATTTGATTGTGACTCGTCAACTGGACCTATGAATCATCAACCTGAAAAATTCTATTTGAGATCACACAAAAACTGTAGGATCCCTTTGCTTAATGGATCTAAACCTTTAGCTTGTAAAGGGTTTGTTGCCTTAGATAAATCTAAAGTAACAATGATGAAACAATGATTAACCACTATTGATTACGCGGAATTTAATCAACAATGTAAAGAAGAACACAATCAAAACACTTTTATATTGAACTTTGAATCTGCCTAGGTTACAGATTACAAACTATGATTACTATTTGATCTCTACGATCTTGTGTTATTGATCTGAGAAGTAACACGCCCCGGACCCTTATTCCGCTGCGACCCAATTTGGGGGTGTTACAAAACGCGTATAAAGATAATGCATATCCTTTCCTAAGATATCTCATGCATATCTTTAACTCTAACTAATTTCTGCGTAAGCAGACTTAACTATTACATAAGCAGTATTAACTTTTTAATACTACCAGTACTAACTATGATAAACCTTCTACCAGTACTAACTATTATACTAGCAGAACTAACTATAATACACTAACAGAATTAAGTCTATTATACAAAATTCCTAACAATCCTCCCCTAAACTTGAACTTCACTTGTTATCTTCAAGTTTCTTCAGTTTGGGCTTTTGAGAATTGTATCCAATCATGTCTTTAAATCCTTAGCTTCTCTTGAAGGATGATCTGTTTGATGTTCTTTGAAAAACCATATCATACTTTGTCTTTTAGTCTTTGTCTTCTCTTCACAGCTACACAGCAACATCCAACTAAGTTGGCTTTGTAGTTTTTGGCAAACTACCAGCCATCAACGGATTTGATATGTCTTTACCATGAGCCGTTTGCTATGGACTAGTCAATGCTTCATTGCAATAACAAGGTGCATTGATAACCTTATAGTTTTTAGCAAACTATCAGCTATCAACGGATTTGAGATCTCTTTACCAGTAGCCGTTTGCTCTGGAGTAGCCAATGCTTTAGTGCAATACTATGGTACATTGATTACCATACAGTTTTTGGTAAACTGTCAACCATTAACGGATTTGAGAAGTCTTTACCAAAGCCGTTTGCTTTGGACTAGCCAGTTCTTATGCCTATTAAGCATGGTGAACTGATGACCATTTGTTGTGTGGTGGTTAGCCAACACCCAAACCCTTCTCTCTTCCATTATAGTCTATAGTTTCCAAAAATATGCTCACTGCTACTTAGAGACTCATCACTTTCTTATCCCAGCTTGCTTCTCAATCATCTTCAAGAGTTGATAACAAACTTCATCCATTGTTCCGTCTAGAAGCTTCATCTTTAGCATCACTTGGCAAGCATTTTTTGACAAAGGATATTTTCTATCTGCTATATATATAGTAGATGCATCCAATGTTAGGCAGTGTACATCACAAGTAGGATAGTACCTCCAATTAATTATCTTCTATTGAAGTCGCAAACTCCAGATTGCATAATCACTAACATGGTCTTGAGATCACCCCAAAGTACTCTGTCATACATCTCCGCTGGTCTATTTGCCCCATACTTCTTTATCACCAATCTGTACAACTCTATGAGATCGTTTCTTGAAAAGTCTTTAAGTATGGCTCCAAAACTTATATAAATTTTATCAGAACCATCTCTTCTTATGATTTGATAAGCAGCCTTTTGACTTGATTGAGAAATGATCTTCTAATTAACAATAGTAGGAGGTTTTGTAACAGTTGGAATAACATCTACTCCAATCTCTAATTCTGATGAAGCATCTTTGGCTTTATCTTTCACAAATGCTTCTCTTTCATTGTTAAACTCATAGCAGCCTTTTGATTTGATTGAGAAATGATCTTCCAATTAACAATAGTAGGAGGTTTTGTAGCAGTTGGAATAGCATCTACTCCAATCTCTGATTCTGATGAAGCATCTTTGACTCTTTCATAAATGATTATCTTTCATTGTTAAACTCATATTGTGTAGTCTTGTCAATATTTATTCATTTTCTTGCCTTTTGCTTCCTTCTCTTTCCTGTTTTCTTAACTGGCACTTTAGCTTCTTCTTCCTTTACAACTTCATCTTTTCCCTTTGTGATTAAAGCATCCTCCGTGTCCAACTTCTGTTTCTTTGAAGTTTCTTGTTCTAGCTGTAATCCATGTCTTTTCACTTTTGCTTCAGTTTCCATAGGCACAAAGCTTTCAATACTGTTAGGTCTTGTATATAGGATCAATAAGCAATATAGTGATAAGTCTAGAGAGAGAAAGAGAGAGAAGGAGGATTAGAGAAAGATTAGAATAAGATTAGAAGTAACCAAGAGACACCCCCCACAAATGAGGTGGTGGAGGGGTATTTATACCCATTTACATTA